>VOMN01141078.1:0-142073 GCA_014899125.1 Orchestia grillus
CCTCTATTGCCTATGGCCTATCCTACGCCCCCTGAGGGGGAACTTATGCTTGCACTAGCTCTTAACTTGCATAGGCAAAATTTAAAAAAGTGCATCATTTGCAGTCTAACGAAAAGTTATTTATACGATGATAATGATGATTCATTACTCTTACTCCTTGAATGCTGCACGTATTTCTTATTCTTAAAAATTTCCCTAGTTTCAAATCAAAGAAGGCAATCTTATTATCCTGTATTCATCATAAGACTTTTGTTAAAAGATTGCATTATATCTCGAACTCAAATTGCTGGCCTATGCGATAAAGTACCTGCTGTCAGTTGTTCTATAGTTCTCTGCTGCCCATTCGTGTTAGCGTAAGGTATTTTAATTCCAAACTCTAATACTTAAAGTAGCGCTGAATGTCAATGCGAGAAATCAGACGACACATTCTTACTTCATCATGCTTAACTTTCCTGCTGACTCCAAATTCCGTCTAACTTTCCGCTGCGTCATCTATAATTTCGGCCGCCTAAAAGCAGATATCGCTGCCGAGGCGGACATTTTCGCCGTCATTAAACACAGTAATCGCCGCGCAGATGATTCATTTTGATAATCGTTTCATTGCGCTGCTCTAACTGTACATATTTATGTAAAGAATTATGTGAAAGAGCGAAGAGTTTCTGGAGTAAGTCCTAGGTGTAAACTGAGTATTTTCATGCATGCACATTCATTCTCTTCCGTAGTAGTATGAATCAGATGTGCCATGTATTAAATGCAAGTCTCATGGGAGTTTGTGTGTGCCTCGTTCCGGATTTTAAAAAAAAGCCGTCACGCAATCTTAAGAACTGAATATGAATAAAATTAAAAATTTTGAATCAATAGAAGTGGTATTAGGACTCTTAGTTCACCTGTTCAAAACTTTATAATTATTTATTTTTAAGAAACAATATTGGACCTGATCGAGGAATTAAGTTTCTTCACGCAGAGCTCATAATTTTTTTTATATTATTAGAGATATTTTTGAAGAAACATTGCACATATTTAGTTTACCATGAAAGGTTTAATGAATGTGTTGTGAATGTTCTTTCAAGTGCAACATTTTTTCTGTTATCAGATGACTTTAGCATTTGCTTAACTCTTTGAGTTAAAGTTGAATCAATGGAAAAAATAGATGACAAATTTATCTCATTAATGTCTGGGAAGCCAGTTCATTCTTTGTTCTGACGCACGTGTCCAACTTAGCTCCCGGGAAAAAATAGTCTCCTTCTGTTAATGTGGTGTAGGACCTCCATGAACGCGCTTAATGATGGCAATTCTGGTGGCATTGTCTATACGAGTGCTGACTCAAACCACTTTGGCATCAATTAATCTCGCAGCGCGGCCACAATTCGTGGACGGTCTTCTCGGCGTCTTACTCGTCTTTCTAGATGATCCCACAAATTTTGTATTGGATTCATGTCTGGAAATTTAGCTGGCCAATCTGAATGCCTGACATATCTTGAGTAAGTATCATGCCAATGAATGACAGTTCTAGCCCGATGCACCACCCAGCAGTTGTCATCCTGAAAAATGGGCAAAGTAATATGCCATTCTTCATTAAGATATTGTGCCAAATGACAGAAGTTGGTTGTGTAGCAGCTCAGTGTAGCCATGCTGGTTCAGTTTGACGGATTCCTCAATCAAAGGAAACGCTTCTTGTCTTAACAGCCCCAGAACATAAGACTCTCCTTCTCCTCCTCCTTGTATCGCCCCTTTTACACAGACTACGTTGGAGGGAGGCTTCATGAGGTCTTCTATGAACACGACGGCGGTCATCTTTGCTATAGAGACAGAATTGTGATTCGCGTGACCACATGACACTTGACTCCTCCAGACCAATGTACGTGTGTTTTGGCCCAGTTTAAACGAGTGGTCTTGCGGACAGGAGTTGAAATCGGCCGATTACTAGCCACTCTGCTTCCTATATCCATTGCGTTGAATTTCTAACGAAGAGTTCCTTCAGAAACAGCAGGAGAAGAGCCATCATTGTCGTTTCGCAGGAGTTCCATCCTTGATGCAAAACGATTTCGGTCTCCTCATTGCTCATATGATAGGCCATAGGCAATAGGTTTAGGTTAGTTTGCTTTATCCATCCTATGTTGTGGGAGTGGCGTCCCCAGGGGCTACTGATAGTTCATTTTAGCTACAGCAAAGTTTTCCGAACTTCTATCGTTCCTGTCCATTTGCTTCTTTAAATTTTCATGCCTTCTTCGCTGATTATGCTTTATCGATTCTCCTTCTTCTTTCCTAACTTGTTGTTCCTAATCGCCTGGAATCTTGTGTGGGAACACACTTGTGCATGAATTCCTCATTTTCTATGCACCATACTAAATAGTCCCTTCTTTTCGCTCTCTTGAAATCAGATTCCATGGGGCTAAGGAGCTTCCAATTAACTAATAAAATAATAAAAACTATTCCGGTTAATAATTAGAGACACACGGCGGCGGTCCCTATCTGTCGGAATATACTTCCGACCACAATTTCGCTTCAAATTGTCGTATGTCCCTTATTGTTTGCATTGTTGGTAGGCCCGCAAAACAGTACGGCACGAAACACCAACGGATTCCGCTACTTCTTTCCCTGGGTGTCCCTTAACCCTAGCAAATTCGATTTCTTTTTGCCATTCCAAGACGTTTTACTTCCGTCGCATCGTTGTGGCGCTACTATGAAACAAGTCTATACCTTGCCACCTCTGAATAATACTAATGCCTGATCAATATTTAGCTATAATCTTCATTTTTGTCGCAGCTTTGAAAACCGATTGATGAACATGGTAAATAACTGGAGCTCGAAAAAATATTAGGCGACTAATTTTCTGTTCGGGTAACTTACGTAGCTTTAGTTATTCGTCACAAAACCCATCCTTCGGTATATTCAGTGAATTAAGTCTGTCTCAGCGTTATTTGGAAACATAAAATAGTACACTATATTCAAGTGTTCGATGAAATGAAAGATTAATTTTGGCTTCATACCCACGTAGGCGAATTGATCGAGTTGTATTGTATGGGAAATCGCAGGCGACAGTTTGATTGTGAACCGGATGACCGTTCCTGTTAAATTATGTTGGACATACTAACTGACTCATTGCGCAGCAATGATCGTGCGTAATAATGGATCCTTGTGTATTTTAAAAATATGACCATACAGTGATTTAACAAGATAAAATTATTAGAAATTTTAGGTATAAAATTCGAAATTTAGATCTATGATTTAGTTTTTATTACCAACCGTTGTACACACAATTTTTTTCTTTGTCTGTTCGTGGGTGCGATAATTTTCCCTCCTCATCCCCGCGCAAAGTGTTCCAGGGACGCCTTTGACGGTCGAAAACCGTGGCCTCGGTGACGATAAGTATGCTTAAATATACATACCAGGCGGCTGAACGGAAATAAGATTGTCGATGCGGCGACGAAAAAATTAAACTGGTTAATGATGAACATTCCCTCAATACGTAGATTCTGAAATCCGGTTCACTATTAAATTTTTCAGGAACATGTAGTAATTGAGTTTCAGTTGAGTATTCTTGCAAAAAGAATTGCGTGTGGGGTATGACGTTTCACTGAAATTGATTTGATTTTCCGTTTATCGTTCGATTTTAAAGTCTTGGACACAGACGATGCTTTGAGTGACACAAAACAGGACGTTTTTTCTTGAGATAGAATAGCTGAACCTTTCAAGTCGGATGTCTCACGCTTTTCCACAAAATGCACGACCCTTGCGTTCCTGGGCTGATTCGATTTCACTTTTTTTCGTGTGTTTTGAGACTGCGGTTGAATTCGATGCTCTGCACACAGGATTTGCTATGTATGAAATTCATGAAGGTCTTCTGAGTCGCGGTGTTTTGCAGCGTGCATAATTCAGTGCTGTCAACCTCGCTGTGTGATAGTGTTTGCTCATGTAATTCTAATCCGTTATGACCCTCTTATTTGCATTTTAGATTTCTTTTTTACATTTTAGATTTCTTCTCTACAAGCTATAGGAGTTTTATTCTGACTACATGTTGCTAATTTCGATATGGTAAAATATACTTCGTTTGCCGTTCGAATTGTAAACAATACAATGTGTTTACCAACTGTTCGAATTCGTACGATGTTCAACTGTTACGGATCGATCAAACCTGTAAACACAACCAAAGGAACCAAGATCATGAACCTAAACATTTTTTGACGAACTGTTCAATTATATGTATGCAGTATCTTGTTTTCTTGCCAATTACTGAATGTGTATCTCTTGCATTTTGAATTGCATCTGATTATAGTCACAAATTACATCTTATGTTCCTCAACGTCCATGTCGTGTTGAAGCATTTCTGTGGAACCAATTGTTATCGGGCGGAACTAGTTCAGGCTGAGGCGTCTCAGCTACCTAACCGTTTCAAATTGTTTGTGTACCTTTTCTTGGCCTCTATGGTCGCTACTTGTATTTTCTTGTTTTCTCATTCATCTGTACTTGAGGAGCTCGTTTGTGTTTGTCACGGTTTACCATTCCTTGGGCTACTAGCCTTCACCTCCGACGTCGGTCTTTCTTGCTTCACATCTATCGTACATATGGAACTTGTAGGCACTACACCACGGTAGAAATTCGTACCCTGGTTATGACATTTTTAGCTTCGCTGTGATTGTGCTATATTGAGAAGTTGAGCACGGAAAAATAACTGACACCTTTCCTCTTGAGTGGGAGTATCTTGTTGGGTAAGAAATAAAAATTGTGGAAACTGTAGTCTTCAGCTTGATCAGAAGTTGACTTGCTGAGCTGCTTTTGTTGACAGTCTCCTTCAAACATCCTGTTTCTTGACGACGTCTTCGTGTGCTGGTCGCCGCTTGTTTTTGGTACTAGATTTTCGTTTTTCTTGCGCTGTTGAACAACACGGACTATCAAGTAACGCTGGACATCTTGTTGCGCTGGAGCTTGGACTAAAACTTCGAAATATCATCCTTTTATTTAAAAAACTTGGATCTTGTAGTGTGTTCGGCTCTTATAAAGTTCTTTGGCTCATTTTATTCCATGGAAAGTTATTTTGTAGGTACTCCCCGAGCTGAGAATAAAGGTTACACAATATGCATCTTTTTATCAGCGAGGAAATACGAGCTGTGTACGAGTTTATTTTATGCTAGGGGTTAGACACGTCTTCCTTCGCTTACGGTAGCGAAGATACAGGCTTAATCTGATTTCGTGCATGGTTCTAAGTACGTCTGTTATTCCTACAGTTGCTCAGTAAGGTCGAGGCGGTGGAGTTCACATTATGTTCATTGAGTATTATTGAGTGGTGCATCTCAACGTAGTGGGTGTTATTAAACCGGAATAGGTATTTTAAAACACAGAAACTGTCAAAATTTATTCTTAATTAGTATTTGTGTACGTTACTCAGCCTATCAAAAAGGTTTTGTTTGAGTGTGCATGCGATGTTTTTCTCAAGCGGATTGAATTTTTGAGTATATCGACTCCAGTGTCAACGAGTCCTCGATTCTGAAATTTCCCGGGTATTTTCAATGAGCTCTTCGAATGAAGTTTAAGAATGTTTCCGCCTGATCCTTTCTTCTGGAACGTGATGGAAATCAAATTCAAGTTAATGCCTATCGTGCGTCTGATCTATCCAGAATTTGTTCCGGGGACGTCTTCGGTGTGAGGAAATGTGGTTCATAGCAGTGCTTTTTTCAAAGTTTCTGATAGTTGTGTCCGATAATTGCTTTTTCTAATGAAACTGGGTGTTTTTTGGGGCCTCTATTTGCAATGGTCGTTGGAGTTGGTCCCTTGAGATCCAGTCCCAATGAATTCGAAATCTTTGCGGTTTTCCTCTACCTGCATATTTTCATGGTTTTTTCCATTAGGGTTTCTTTAGACCTTTTGTGGGCTTTCCATGGTGCAGTTGTGGTACTAAATTGAATCATTATACGGGGAAAAATTTACCGTTTAATGTTAATTGTTCAAGTATGAGCCGAAGTAAATTAAATATCTACCTTTGTCTGTTTTTAATGCAGAATTAAGGATAGTATTCTCTTCTCTATTGGACAATTTTGCTTGCATTCCATTACGTTTGCCTGTATAAATTTGTGAAATTTTTATTGTCTAGGGAGCCTCGTGTTTAGGTGTAACACGTTCGTGATTAGCTTAGAGCGCGCACCATTTGTAACGGGCAGTATTTTCTGTACATCTGGCTAACGAAACGGTGATATTCATGTTCGCTCCGCTCCAATTTGCCGTGTTCAGTTGTGGACCGGAATTGTATTGGTGCACTTGTCTGGCGAAATCGATTTCTGTATTCAAATATTTTTTATACGCGTTTAAATTTAATTTTTTTTGCATATGAAACCTTTTGTTGATTTAAAAAAATATTAATTTTAATGCACGTTCTTGGTTCAACGACTGAAGTTCCTGGTTCCTTGAGAGAAATTCATCCATCGGTGATTCTTTCCCAAGATGAGAAGTTAATACGTAGCTGCCTGAAATGCTGCTTAAGCAGGGGTCTATTACCCCTCATATCTGGCGGTGCTGCGCTCATCTGGCCAAACTGAGGACCATTAGCACGCGGTGTCATCTCTGCTTAATTAACACTGAGTTGGTGCATTTGTTGGCTCCATACTGCTCGTTTGTCGCGACCAAAGTGGTGCTCGTCGTCGTTCATTAGCGCCTATGGCACCGTTCAACATCTCCAGGCTTGTGTTCACTGCCTTCTCTCTCCGCCAGGTGATAAAGGTAATAGTCGCTCTAAATTAACACCACTGCCGCCTTGCGGGTGCATCGTCACGAGTCCAGCTGCAACTTTTCCCTAATCCAAAGGGCAGGGCTGGGGGTTGTTACGCTTCCATTAAGTGGTGTACTTAATTTTATTATCCGATTCCTTTGTTCTTATCTGAGGCAATAAAAATTGTTATTCTATCGATCTTGATACTGCTCTATGAAAGGGATTCATTGTAATTATATTGAAACAAATACTTGAATCAACATAATGAGGGTGAGCACATCTGGACTTACGGAGATTCCACATTGAGTTATTGGCAGGTGTCGTGAAATCGTATGACGTCACCTACCTAACGTGCGCCTCGATTTATACCTTGAGCTGTCAGCCGTCGCCGCCTTGTTGTAATGTTTGGGGAGCTTCTAACATATTACGAGTGTCTCTAGGTTTGAATGCCTCGTAACTCCCGCTCGTCGCTCGCTTACTTGCTGGCAGCAATGAAAGATTGGTGTGGGAGTTCCGTGCTGCTGCAGCTTGTGCTACAAAATGGCTACGTTTTTTTTAATAGCCAGAAAACTGCAGTTTGAGACTAAGTTTACTGCTATGCTTCATATGCTAAATTTTCTTACTGCAGCGTGTAAAAAATTTTATTTTCGTGGAGTCGGATGCAAGTGAACGGTTCGTTTTAGTTTCTCTTGCTACGATATCTTCGCGTTAAACAAAATAAAATGTTTCCGATGAAAAAAATTCTGTTATTTGATAATAGTGATTCATTTGTGGGTTTAGGAAGCAAGATTTTTTGTTTCACTCTAATGATATTTACTTTTTTATATACTAGGCAGAGAAAATTAATGATACAGAATATCGAGGAGTCCTTCACTACAAAGAATAGTGATGCTCCATCTGTGTCTTTCGTGTTAGTTGTATGTATATTCATGTATCTAAAGTATGTGTCTGTCTACTGTCCAATCATGTAATATACAGTCTCCGACTAAAGTATGTCTGAAGTTCGATTTTCTAGAAATTGATTACTCTGTCGGTCAGTCGCATTGGCTTCATATTGTGCATTCATCGTGTCCATTTTTTTATGCGTGGCCCACCGTATTTTTCCCGCCTAGTTAACAAAAGGAACGAAAAAATGTTCAAAGCTTTTGCCTTCAATTTCCGTTCAGCAACTTAACTATTGCCTGTCTCGAGCAATTTTGTTCTCTATTTAGGTTGCTTATGTCAAGTCGTGTCGCACGGGCCTATCCGTTGTAATGCTATGCAGTATGCATGAGGCAAGTCAGGATTACAGCGCGTGTAACTCTCCGCATAGATGGTGTGCAGTCGGATGGTTACACTCGTATCTGAGTCAGAGAACATTCGTGTCGACGTGTATGGTTAACAGTTGGAAAGTTTGTTGTATGACAATGGAATTAGATCGATTTAACTTCGCTTGAAACGCAACTCACCACTCCACTCAATTGAAAATTTTGTGAATATTTGTTCACAATGGAAGAATAATTTTGAGGGATAAAGCTTCATATGTTTGTGAGCCCGTAACACTTCATGCATTTTTTATGATTGAAATTTCGTTTAAATGAAATTCATGAGGTCTCGTGAAAAAAAATTCCTCTGAACTTCATGCAGTTTCAAGTAACGAGACCACTTGCATTTGTTACTTCGTGTTGGTCATACGTGAATCATACAATGTCTGGTCGAGAACCCTCTCGCAGGCTCACTTGAACCAATTGAAACTGTACAACAGTCGATGAGTGCATCCAAAAAGTTTGAAACCTAACTAATATTTACTTTTAAAATTCTTAATCAACGCACGTTTCCTCCAAGAAGCTTGATGTACTAGTTGGGAATATGTTTCAACGTGTCTCCAGGACTTGTGCACTGATTAGGGTCTATTAGAGATTTTCGATTTCCATGCTAAAGGTGTGGTAAGATCCTGTTTTCGTGAGCGTACGTCCAGACTTTCTTTTGCGTGATGTGTTTGTTGCTGCCTACTGTGCCAATTTCGCTGCGTGTTCCTTGTATGTTCCTTGTTCGTTGTTTCTTCCCTTGAAAATTTTCTGGCTTCCCAGTTCATTTGATTTATTTGGTTTTCTCAATTGTAGAGTAGGATGCACGGACTAGTTAGTGCCTATTTCCTTGTTGGCTTTCTTGTTTCATTTCTTCGAGACGCTTGCTGGGATTGTTAAAACTTTTATAGCCTTCAAGCTGATAAAATCCTGACTTACTTATTTTGGTATTCATTCTACTCACCTGTGCTGTACATCTGTATATTTATTACTAGGCCAATGAGTCTATCAATCTATCAATTCACGTCTTGTTGTATTCTTTATATATTGCATGGATCGATGTTTTGCTCGTATATTGCATGTATCGATGTTTTGCTTGTGTATTGCATGTATCGATGTTTTGCTTGAGTATTGCATTAATCGACGTTTCTCTCGTATAACAACTATCGATATTCTCTTCATGTATTGTATGTGTAGATGTCATGCATTGCATATGTCGATATGTTCACATGCACTGGATCTGTCGATGTTCCATGTATTGCATCTAACCATGTTCTGCTCATGCATTGAGCTTGTTGATGTTCCTATCCCCCTCTGCACCTACCAAAGCTCCTGGAGCGTTTGTCTAATTATTTGCATGATTCAGGCGCCGTTTCTGTCAAGTGAAGTGGTGTGCTCAAGTATCGGGTTGACTTCAGCAGTGGAGGCTTGTATCTGCTTCTGCAGATTAAGTTCTAGATTGAATATCTTGTTATGTTTCACTTGGTGAGCCACGTCTGATTATTATTCTAGGGTAACAAATCAACATGAAAAATAGAAATATTGCAATTTGTTTTAAGTATTCTTGAAGATGCCGTTTCATTCTCAGAGCATGATGAATGAAATGGGTGGAATTACGTTAACTTGATTTGGAATGCTTTTGAGATCCTATAAGCTTTAATGCTTTTCACGTGACCACGGAGTACTTCCCTTGGAAAAGGAAGTTTAAACCCCACATCCCCTACCACACCAGTAATTGTAAGGCATTTAAAACCCAACAGTAAACGTGTTGGAATAAATAAAGGTTCTTTTTTCAATGAATTAAAATAAACAATTATGAATTTCTAAACTGGTAAAAAAACTTTGAGTGCTTCCAAAATTTCTGAATGTAAAAATGATCGTTTCGCTTGTCAATTAGCCACTGTTTTGAATGCAGACTGCAGGCAGCAATCATTAACCCTGTTTCGAAATTTGAATATAGAGAGGAATTGTTTTTTCTGTGTTTTATTTTGGTCAGGGTGATTTGATTTCACGGCACGAACTTTAAGTTGTGGGAAGTATTCTTAGTCCATCCATGGCTTAAATCCAAGGTTGGCTTCAAGGACTGGAGGACACGTGGTTTATTTTCTCCGTACCAGCTCGGAAAAAATGTATGTTTCAGAGTATTTGGCTATGCATTATCCGTACAAATCAACGAAATTCTTTTCTCCATAGCTTTTAGAATGCGTTCAATTTCTGTAGAATCAGTGATTATGACAACTGAAAGCTGACTTTATTTCGTCCTACCCTTACACTTTTTCGTCAGTTCTGATTATTTTTTGGTCGTCCACTCTTTATCTCAACATGAATACTAGGTATTTTGATGCTACTGTATAGATGCATCCTTACTTTTAGATCATGCATTTTTTGAATCATGGAAAGTGTCAGTGGAAAATCTCCATTTTCTCTCATCTGCCATCTTAAGGACTTCTTCATTAGGGAACATGCATTCGGGTTGAAGTCAACGTGCGTTTTGTGTTCTCTCAGAAGGCATGGGATCAGGTTAGTGAAATTTGTCTATCGTATCCTATGATAGCTTGGGCCCCCGGGGGACGCCACTTCGTTGTCTCGGGCATAGATTGTTCTTCGAGCCTTTTACCTTTCATGCTTACTTTGCTTGTCGATTTTCACTCCTTCGCTATCTCTTTTCTGTTTTTGTTCTCTTCGTTCTAAATTATTTTTTTAAGCGCAAGGGATCCTGTGTGGGAACGTACCATGTACATAAATTCTCCGTTCTCTATTGTCCATACTAAATGGTTTCTCTTGTTTGCTCTCTTTGGATCACATTTGATATGGATGGGGTATTTCAAACTAACCAGAATATTTTCCGTGACTATAATTCTTTGGCATCGTACCTCGGTGAGCGCTAACCACGAAGCCCATTTTCGGAAAGCTGGCGACATTTTTATTGATACTTCCCACCTGGTGTCCGGGTCACGCTTTGATGTGCATATTCTCGAGTTGGCACGCACTTGATCCAAGTTTGGTGAGGGATTGACTTCGATTTACTGTGTGTATCGACGCCACTGATGGCAGGATAAGACCGATACGTCTTTCTTAACCCTATGAGGACAACTGTCAGGAATAATCGGCCTCTGAAATATTACAGTATAAGCTTCTATTCTTATTGTTTCGTTCAAAGTCAGTGTGAGTATGCACACGAGTGATGAAATGTGAACGACTGCCTCCTAATATTTGTTTACGATAAAAATAAGTTAATCCTTTCATGGCAAATATGCATTAATCTTTAGGCTTACCACAGTTCATTTCATAGAATTCCTTTTGTTTGCAGACGACTGGCAACATCTTCAGTTTCTGCGAAGTGGGCCTGAAGATCTCCGGGACGTCCCCCGCTGTTGGGAGTGCCGTACTGGAGTACGAGCAGCGCTCTCTCACGGCCATACAGGCCACCACCACTTCTGCGCACACCGTCCTCTTCCTCGGCACCGCCGACGGCTGGCTCATCAAGGCGAGTACAGATCTGATGTTTGCGCCAAGTTGATTTTCTAGGTAGTTTGTGTCGCTATTGGGATTTTCACTTCTCCTACTGACATTCACGTTTTGTGTTTTTTGAAGAATGGGAAGGAATGTGTCGTGTGTTGATGAATTTTATGATGTCTCGTGTGTTAGTTTTGTATCCAGTTAGAGTATTGAAACCCTACTGGCTTGTCACGGTGAGTGTACGTAGATCAATCCCATGTAGTTCACGCTTGCATTTTATGTCTCGTATTAAAGTGAGAGTATTAAAGTGAGAGTTTTAAGTGGCCTGCATTGGTGTCAAATTTGCCACGGATTGCAGTATTTAAATTACAGTGCGTCGCCTTCCTTCATTTATCGTTCTTTCTTCGAGAATTTCCGTCGTCGAGAATTTCCATCGTTGGGTTCATCCGCGTCAGAGTTACAGTTGTACAAAATGATTTCTTATACTTATAGTCACATGTTCTTCCCCACCAGTACTCTTGTGTGGGCTTTCGAGTTTCGGGAAGAAATATGGATAAGGAAATTTGTTATCTCGTTCTGTAAATTTTCATGCATAACTACTTCGATTGATGCGACCTGGATATTGACAGAAAAAAAGATTACTTTTGAATCATGAATTATTGTTGTCTGTTGCGCGTTGTCATTCAGACGTTAGAGAACGATCATTCTCGGCAGCTTGCCACCTTTTTAGTTCCTTTTTTTTATTTACTTCTGACTGTGTAAGGTGTTCATTCTTCCACTCTAATCTAACGTTATCAATTTTCTGCTAACATTTGAACGTTTGGTTCCATTTCTTGTATTTGTTTTCATAGGTCCGACGCTGAGTGTGGCTACCATGCACATGATGTCATTGCGACTTGGCGTCTTGTTCGAATTCGTCTCTGTCTCGGAGCGCCCATATTTGTCAGTCGTCTGCCTAAGCTGTCCCGCATCTTTTTTTCGTCTGTCGTAAAGTGTCATGTCTACGCTGTTTAGATTTGTACGGTCCGTGACCTGTCTTTAGCTATTGCTTGTGGCTCTATCACAAGATGCTGCTGTTGGAGGCTCTCTTATCGCCCTGCGCTTGTCGATATCCTTCCGCTGCTTGTTAGGGCTTGATCTCTCTTGGAAGCCCCGTGTCTTCCTCGAAGTGCCTTGCTCTTTCCTGCCCTCTGGCATTCTATGTTCGTTCGCAGGCGCTCGATTTTTTCTGTGGAAATTCCTGGTCGCTTAAGCTCTGTTAGATTTCAAATTATTTCCTTTTAACTCTACTTTGCAATTGCTCTTTTTTGTGCTTGGACTTAACATCGTTAAACCACTCATGAACTGAGTTTTAGTACTCCAAAGTAAGATTTACCTGAATGCTCTTTTCTCGATTTTAAATCTCACACTTTAGGCATGGGACTGATTCATGAAAGAAAATATTTTCCTTTGTTTCCTTAGGCCCGACAACTTATGCACCGAGTTTGCAAGTTGCCGTGGCCGATGGAAAACGCTTCTCATTTACTGCGCGGTGAAGAAAGCGAGCTAAGCTGTTGGTGGCGTGCCAAAGTCGCACGACAAGGTGTTGCTCGCATGCATTGGTCTCTGGTTACGGGACGTGTCGCTTGTAAATCGTCACCACCTGACGAACGCCGCGTGTTCAGCAGTTTGTTTGGCCCGTACTCAGGCCTCGCTCCTCCATGATCCTCGATTTGCTGGTCGCTGCTTTAATTGTTCGTGGACGCCTACGCTCGTGAACGTCGTTGAGGTTTTCTTATGGCAGCGATAGTGTTAAGTTATTCAGCGTGGAGTTTAGCGTTTTTTTTCTACTTGATCGGTAGGAATGTGCCGTTTTCTTGTTTGGATTGTGTGGAGGTGTGCTTGAAAGTTGTTATTTTGCAGCATGTCTCTTAAGAGTTATAAGAGCACCTTTTCTTGCCCTCTCTAAATAAAATGTGTGTACTACATGCCCGTTTGTGTGTGTGGAGAATTTCGAAGGAAAATATTTATTTCTACTCACCCCTATCTCTTAAAAATAAAATTTTATTCTCTGTATCAATAATAAAGCATTTTAGAACTACCTCCTGCGTATTTTTAAGAGACCTAAATTATTCTGTTTGATATATTTTCATGCATGAGATCTGTATTAAAATTAATGTTGCGTGAGGAAATTTACAAACAATCCTTTTTGAACATAACACATTTCTGAGCTCTCGCGCCATTGTACAGAATATTTGTTTTGATCTCTGAGGCGGCCAAGGATTTCGTACGATGCATCCGAGTGTTGCTGGACACGCTTTCCAGCTCCGCTTCTGATCCGATTAGAAAGTTACGGTATTTGATTTGAGTTGTTTATTTGTTGAGCGTTGGGTCAAGAGGGGACTGGGAGTTGAAAGCTACGAAAGCTTTAAGCCGCCTTTACTTGTTAAATGTCATTTGGCTTGGCTCTGTGTCGTCGAGTTTTCTTAGACTTCCGTATCGTTCATTTTTTTGTAGAATTTCTGCGCTTTTATTCAATCGTGCGAAATTATTTTCAGTTAAGTAGCTATAGTCGATATCTTGAAGTACATATCGAACTCAAATACAGTCTTAGATACGCTTTCATCTTTATCTAACTTTTTTTTAGAGAATTTCAATGAAAAGATGTAAAGGTTTTCCAGCTGCAACACAAATTTAATCATTTTCTCTCGTTTTTGATTTCGATTTTTTTTAGCTTTTTTAGCGGTCATCATTCCTGTGTTAATGTTTGTAACTTCATGTTTTAGATTTTATTCAGCCCCATGGAATATGAGATCACTCGGTCAATTCGGTGCTTTAGTTTTTTGGATTACCGTGAAAATTTAAGCACAGAATGTTATTTTATCTACAATACGTTATTACATGACATTTCTCTGTGTGCACTTTCGAAAGGGATGGTGCCGTATAAGTACACAGGTGGACTGCTTGGCTAACGGTCTTAAATATTGAGATGATAGAGCGCTATCTATGTGCTGTTGATTATTTTGATGAACTAGTAGATTCCTGAATTCAGTAGGGATTTTTGTCTAGTATTTTGATGTATGTGGCAAGTCAAGTTCACTTGAACTGGTGTTACAAATAGCAAGTTTTCCACAAATATTAGTGGATATCGGTATCGTTGCTGCTATTCTTTGTAGTTTTTAAAATATTTTGAAAGCAATTATAACGTGTTTATTATTTTCTGTTGTATGTGGTCGTTAATGTTATAAATGACATTCAGCTTTTGTTGTGAACAATTATGATTGAGAAACAACGATTGTGGCCGTGTTAGTAGAGCAGGAGAGGTCGATTTACCTTGGAAAATAAACAAGAAAGAAGAAATATTAACCTTAACTGAAATTTTTATCCGACAAGATTCTAACAATCAGTGTTCTTGAATCTCTGATGTGTGTGAAGGCACGTCAGGGGAGCGCCACGTCCTCTACAGAGCCAAGAACAGACGCTGCTTGCTTACGCTCTTGATGGTACGGAGGAAAGCCGCCTGTCGGTGTCTGCCTTGGTGCGGGCACACCACGTAGAGGTGCTCTTATTTAAACAATTTGAACATTTTATTCCCGAAAGAGTTACAGGTATTGAAATTAAGCAAATAAAATGTGGATTAAAATTACCTTATTGAAAGTTAATAGTTACCCTAATCATGTAGTGATCATTTTAACGCGTAATTAATCATTCGTGTTGAGGGTGACCGGTTATATCCATTCTAGATATTGTAGAAGTAGTCATGATCAACTTCTCTCATTTTTATAGTCTTAGAATGTTGCGTCACAGAGATGCATCTCACAGCCGTCACTGAAAGAATTAGCTGATCTGTTTTGTAAGTTAGCTTTGTGTAGTATGGTGAGGGATGTTGCATCTTCATTGCCTCCCTTTCTGATACTTTAAGGGGTTCAGTCATCGGTGGTTGTTAAATCTCCTCGCAATTATGGGCCTCGTCCGTGTTTTGTTATTTACTTCCTCAGCAAGACTCTCGGCAGGAAAACTCAGCAAGCGTCACTGACCTCGTGTATTTTTAGAAATTTTCTGAAGAAATGTTTTCATGAACTCTATAGTGACTCAGAACTTGCTCATCCTCTATCGTCACTCGTGGTGTGTGCCCGCATTTGCGTTCGTCGAATATTATGTTCAGGTTCCGCTCATTGAAGCAGTGAGAATATTTCAACCCTCTTTAAATGCCTTCTTTTTTTTGTCCCAAGTCCCAAACTGACGCTGAGCTGCACATGCCCTTCGCTTCACTGACTCTTCAAAGGGATTCACGGTCACTCCTAAACAGATTTTAATCTCCTCTGGTGCATGTGAATAGACCACAAATAATAAGTTCATTCGAGTGACTCGCCGGGCCGCGCTTGGAGCTTCATTTCGCTTGATCGTCAGCAAGTGGATTATTTTCCTGGCTTGTCTCCCTTCTGTTCTGCTCCTGAATTGAGTCTTCTCTTTGATGAGACCACTGGAGTGCTTTATTCTCGTCTGGAATGCCGACGGATGTCTTGAATATTTGGTGAATTTTTGAAATTCGATTCACGAATGCTCCTCGCATTATACTTTGAAAATGTTTCATACCGTGTGAATATCTCGACGTCAATTGCGTTAACAATAATGATGAAAGCGAGCTTTTGTATCTAAAAAAATTCTATTTTACCTTTGCCTGACTCTGTTATGCGGGCGCCTAACCTCGCGACCACAGTGCCCCTTAAAGCTGTGTAAGTCCCCCGTACCTAGTGCTCAGCTCTGATGGAATGTCTCGCGTGTGCATTTTTTCCTCCGTCCGAGTCCCGTCTTAGGACGTTGACGCTGCGGGCCCTAGTGTTTTCGGACGTTTTTTCTCGTCGCAGTGTCCGGTGGCAATCCGATCAGAAGGCCATTCAGAGATTAGGACAGACGAGCTTCGGTTTACTTAGGCTGCAGAATTCCCGTGCCTCGCCAGGCCGCGTACCTCGGCGGAAGATTATCGACTTCAATTATTCGCATCATTTGAGCTCGGTCTCCGAAGCTGCTTGGGAACGTTCCTTCCGTTAACACATTTTTTTCTTGATATCAAGGATTTTCTCTCCGCTCTTTCTGAGTGCATTTCTTTTCTAAAGCTTGTGCAAGACGCTGACACGAGGCTTGCCTTACTTCAAATTGTATACAGGTGCGTGTGGCTGACGTTCCCAGAAATCTTGCTCTGAGTGGTACCGTCTCTATTATTAGGTATCAGTGCACGTATGTCTATTTTTATATGTAAACTAAAAAGGTAAAATGCTATTATCTGGTGGTAAATTTTGTTATTCTCTTACTGAGACCCTTGATACTTTTCTACTTCCTCGAAATATGCAAGTACTGTCCAGTAATTTTTTTATAAGGGTCATAACTACTTCTTAGTTCAGCTCGAAGTGACGCTCATCACGATTATTCTACTGCGACAGAACTTAGCTGAGTGTTTTCGCTCTCGCTGACTCGACCATTATTACTTGAATAGGTCGGGGGAGCTGATCATTTCGCTTACCTGTCCTTGTGTCCATTGTCGACTACATCTGCTTTGTGTGCGCCAGGTAAGCGGGCGCACCTGGATTTGCCTGCATTGTCCTCCGAACTCATTTCCTGCGCGCCATCAGCGCAGCTCGATCTCCTGAGACGGACTCGGATTTTACTTCTCCACTTTTCATTTGTTTTCACCCTGGAATTGTTTTTTTAGCGCTACTTACCTTTTGTGATGCACCTCCTGGGACCGTTCAGTCATCGTTGTATTTGTTTTGTTCTTGTGTGTGGGCTTTCTCTTTCTCTCTACCTCTTCCTATCTTCCTCTTCATCTCTTTCTGTCCCCCATCTTTTTTTTCTGTGGGATACGAGTTTTCTTAACACGTGCATTTATAACTCCACTTCGCAATCAAAATATCACGTTATCAATTCCAGTAGAATGAGGAGGAAGTTATCTTCTTTTACCGAAGTTGCTGATTTTTCTTGGCATTTCGACGCATTCATCTGCTGTACGGTGCTTTTAATCTGCGAGACATTTTTTAAATTCCTGTTCATAATTTTACGATTGAAATTGTAGTTCTGATAAAAAAATTCCTAATGTTGGACTTGCCATTCATTCCAGCGTGGAGAGTATAGTGTAGGTACCTCGATTTGCATTAAATATCGATACTTCATTGGGACTAGCAATGTTCTGAGGGCCCGCGACCCATCGTCACAAGTAGACGGTGCGGATGAGCCTCTATCCCCTGGAAGTCGTTGCTGTGGGACCTCCTTCGCCGATTTATTACAGCAATCATGCGGTTCTTTCTGGTGTCGTCCTTCCCTTCATATGGAACTCTCCTTGGGGACATGTCGACGGCTCGGCCCAGTCTTTTGAAGAGGGAGGTATTCACTGGTGCTAATTTTTTATTACCCTCTTTTATGGATATGCTTAGATCAGGACTTGGCCTGTATCTAACCATTGCTTGCTTCAACTTGAATTTGGTATTTTGCCCTGTGTGAGTTTTTAGCGCTAATCTTGTACAAAAGTAGGTTGTTTCCTATCAAATCGGTAAGACCTTTGGTACTAACCGCAAACTATAATACCTCTTTTGAACTCAAGTGTGAAAAACAATATTTAGCGGTGCTGTCTTAAAATGTATTTTTACAAATTGTTTTTGAGGGTTACTTGAACTTATCCACCCAAACAATTTTTTTTACAAACTTTTTCTCTGTACGCTTTTAGCTTCTGCTTGAATTCGTGTTGCTGGTGTCCTCGTAGCACGTTGTTTTTACGGCAATTTAGGGATCGCCATAAAAGACTTAAACCAAGAAGCTTCTGCCTCGTGTTTGCTAGCGTTTTTCTGCTGGAAATTTCTCTAGACGGTGAACTCGCACGATAGCATTTGAGTTGTACTCTGTGAATGATACGTAGCCTTATTGTCGTATGTATCAGTTCGAGGTGTGGCTCTAATCTAATGATTATGTTAATGCTTCAAATTCTGAAGCAGCTTTGAGAAACCTCAATTTGCATTGGTCTCAACTTTAAAAAGCCTCCATTTGCATTGGTCTCTATTTATATCTCTAGCGAATAATTTCTACGGAAAAATTTCTACGCGTCCTCTCGGTGACGTCCGTAAATTTTGAGGTGGATTGAACCCCATAACGATAAAATTATTTTTGCGAATGTTGCGTATCACTTCGTACAAAAAATGAGCTGCAGCTTTATGTATCTGTATCTGTGTTTGTATGCAATAAGACTGCATTTAGCTTTTTAGGAAAAACCAGCTGCATCCATATGAAACTGTACCGTGTGGTCATTTTGGTGGGTAAAGAGTTAAAGAACTTAAAATGAAAAATGTTTGCATTGAAAAAAAACTTTCGCTGAAAGCCATCCACGCGTTCGAACTTCATAATGTTGCTCAAGGATTTTGGGTTTATTATTTTACTAGCAGTATGCTCATCGTCGAGTCTTCCCGCTGTTTTGCTCGCATAACAAATACCTCTCTCGTCGATTTAGTGCCAAGTTTTAAAAGCCCTCTAGCAAAGTTGGACGATTTAAGATCACGGAGAGATCGCCGCTCATATTTTTTAATGTATTTTTTTCTCTGGAGAAAGACTGTTGAAGGCATTATGTTTCTGTGTTAGTATGAACTTATTTAACTAGTTCGAAAATTTAATAGTGACCATGTGTTCTAGCTATTAAACGTTTCCTCAACTTGCTTGTCTCATACATATCACTCTGGCTGGTGAAAATTAATACTTGAAAATGCTTATTAAATTTCAAGTTATATTTTTCTGTTGGGATGACATTCGTACCTTGGCCTTCTGACCAATTGCCTTACGATAGTAAACAAGAGACCTGGTCCCGTTTATAGAGCTCTTACAATTGCCTGCGGAAGCTTGATTAGAGCCCGGATTATAAGGGAAATGTAGTGTCGAGTAACCTCATGATTGGACTCTCACGGCCAAATGAATGGCATTGTTCGGGATAGAATTATGGGATCGGGCGGAGGCGCTCCGAAAAATTCTATCAGTGTCGAAGAAGACACTTCCCATGGATTGGGCAGTGTCTACTATGGCCCTTAAATTGTTTTCTCATTTAATTTGAGTTTAAATATATTTTAATAGCGGTATTTTTTTAGTTCTGTCAGTTTTAGTTTGCCATCGTTAGCGGCTCCCTTGCAGTTACCGGGTCTAAATTATCTAAAAATTAGCATTTTATTGCAGCTGGTTATCGCTAATCCATCTTGGGAGATTTTTAGTTACTCTCATTTGCATTGCATCGATGAGTTTCTCTGAATGAGAGTGGCGTGGACTGAGCCGATGTGTCGGACGTAAGTGGACTCTGCAATCAGACCTCTTATATTGCCCCCTTTATCTCGTCTCGCTTCAACACTTAAACTTGAAGAGGGTTGCACTTCTGCGCCGTGTATCACGGGCCTGCTCGCGCTGGGATTTGTTAGCAAGTGTGCGATTAGGTGGCCGTCCCATTACACAGATTGCGACCTCTGACAAAAAACTCCCTGAGGTGTGCTTCCCTTGCCACTTCGGCTGCTTTGCTCTATTGTGAAGATAGCCCCGCTGCTTAGTGGCTTATATTCCGGTGGGTCCAAATCCCCACCGCCTCGTTCCCCGCCTCTGCCTCGACCCTTCCAGAGCTCTTACTCGATTACTCAAACTGCCTTCTAAGATGAATTCGTTTGCATAAATTTTCGTTTCTTCGATAGCAGTAAGAAGCTGCAATATTCTCGTTGTAGTTGACCATTTTTAGCTTCATGAAAGTGGCCCGTCGATGTCCTCCACCGAACTACAGCGCTAGACAGATCGGAACATAAAAATAAGTTTTTTGTGAGTTCGCGAGCGAAAAAAATGATATTGAAAAGTGTTCAATGGTATTTCTTCTTTTTCTTTTGTTTGTGACGTATTTTCAATGATTTATCGGTTTCATAAAAAATATTTTTTGATGAACCTGTTGAGCGTATGTTAACCCATTTCGAAACATGTCTGTGTGAGTGCGATCAGTATTCATTAAAATAAAATTAGAGTGGATATCATGTGCACAGTGTTAAACTGTAATTCTTCAACTGTGTGTCGGTGAGAGCTTATATTCATCCACGCATTCTTAACTGACCTCTGCTGCAGTGATGTGAACAGAGGCAGCTCTATGCTGGGACGGCTTGTTGTTCACAAATTGTTGCCAAATTGTCCACTTCCTTTATGGCTTTCTACTGGCTATACCCTTGGCTATTTTCTTAACTGCTCCATTAGTGCCTGATGCACGGGCTTCATTTAGGAAGTTGCGAAGCGAACTGTTGTTGCCTGCATTGCTTGACTTTAAGCTGTTCTGCCCTAATGATGCACAGATGATCATCGCTCTTTTGAAGGAAGCCTTGCAGCCCGCATCGCTCGACCCTGTCTTGTTCATGGTTAATTAGGTCTTGTTGTTTTGGCGCTTTAGACCTGTTCAAACGCTACACTTCATAGTGCTTCCTACTTGTGCCTTCAATGTGCTTGTTGACTCCCGTGGCTTAACTTTGATCCATTGATCCAATATAGCACGGACCTCGAGTTCAGTGTTGTGCTCGACTTCGTTGGATTCAACAGAGCGGCTGAAACTAAACCTGTTTCACAGCCATGAAAATTTTAGGGTAAATTCACCCTCAAAAAGGATTTTTTTTCACGTTTGTGGCAGTTTGGAACTATTTTATGTTAAAAACGCATTGTATAAATAATCATTTGTATTAGCATGAGTAAAACTTAAATAAAAATAATGCAACATAAAAACACGAAATAGGTTATACCGAAAATTTTCATCTGAATCTCCCGACATCAGACCACAGTTAGACCAGAATCCTCGGGTTAAACCAAAGAGGGTTAATGAGTGAAGTGTGTTCGTTCGATTAAATTAGTGAAAAAATAATGAAATAGTTTTGTGTGTAATGTGCACCTTGTAAATTTTAATGACGTGACATCAACCCAATTGATTTTCAACCTAAATGTTAATTTTTATTCAGCGATATCACATGTGAACTGTTTCTATTTTGAATAGAGGAATACATTCGTATGTCTTTGTGGTAACATAACTCCCGTATTAGCAGAGTAGGAGATGCTAGGAGCATCTCCTACTCTACAACACATTCATGGAAATAAGGGACGCATTGCGTGCATCAGTGGCAGAAACTTGTAGAATTGTAGAGCTCGTCCGGACTGGAAATGTAGTGTGTTGTGTGTCGGACGTTATTGAGGTAACGTGGCTCTCAGCCATTGCAAGTGTATGCATAGAAGAAATTGGACGGGCGTTCCTGCATAGAAACTCCCTCGATTGTTCCCTTGCGTGAATGCATCGGGAGAATTCGTTGTGCTCTTGCTGTGGTAGTTTACTTTCGTGCACCGATGCGACCACGCCTAGAAACGATCGAACCCACCAACTCCCTCCTAGTTTACTTGTGCCAAATCGCGATTCCATTTCAGATGGTCCTTCGTAGGCGCACATTTGATTGAAAAAGCTCCCGAGTCTTCGGATAACAGGACAAAATTCGCTTTACCAACTTAACGCTTTCATTTGGTTCTGTTATTTTGCTTCAAGAGCATCGTGTTTTTTTACGCAACATGGTGGCGTAAATAATTTTTGACGGTTGCTGAACTGTTGCATGTGCTCGAGTTCGTATTGCTATGGTAGATAATTGTGCACTTGGTTGTGTGCTATTCGTGATTGGAGCCCATTAAACTCTCTACGAAGGCAGGCTGACACTTTAATTTGTGCAGCAAATCTTGGGACTCGCAGCGTACCTTTGTGTGTGTGATCGCATTAGTTTACCGGGATAGTTGTATCTCAGGATTTGTTCACTCTGTTTCTCAGCATTCGTGTCTTGTAAATGGGCTTTAAAATACCTGTGATGAAAAGCAACTGTCCAATTTCGTGTTGCTTGCTTATTTGCTTCGCGGTGACTATGCTTGCACTCGGCGAAATAAGCTCTCCAGCGCAATGAGCCTCCATATTGCCCGCAGTGCTCTAACTCAACCAAGGCCCTGCAAATTCCTTCGCATCGCTCCAGAAAGAAAAACCGAATGCATATCCCCGCAAGGTTTTCTTCAGGCTGAAGATTTTGAACAGCATCTGGCGCTGCCTCCTGGCAACAAATGACTGGGCATCGAGTGAGCACGGGCTCGCGCTGGGCGCAGAGGAGGTCCTGGCTACTCTCAAACTTGACGTCGCTGAAGCGTCGAGGTGCAATGCCATTGCGCTCTTCATTCCATTCATATAGAGCTGTGTACGATTGTGAAAGCTTTGATTTTCGAATTGATTTTCGAATTGATTTTCTTCAGTATCTGATCAATGTAAATTGAGAAAAATGTTGCTCCAACCAATTTGAATAGCCTCATCTGGAAATGAATAATTCTTTGCTCTAATTTCGTGAGCTCACTGTGCACTAATCCTAATGGTGCTGAATTACAACTCGCGTATAGGTTCGTATTTGCTTTGAGAGTTATGAATCATCAGTGCTAATTCGCATGCGAATATGCGCGAAGATTTTGTCCTTCTGTTTAGCTTGAAAATCGAGCATTTCTCGGAGAATGTCTGGTATACACGAGCTTTTCTCCAAAGGGATATGCTCATGGTGTCTGTTCTCGTCAGTGTCTTAAGTATAATAATATTTTACAAGGTATCTTTGGCTGCTCATAGCTGTATCATCAATACCTGTTGTAGTAAGTATGGGCTTAGGTGTTTTTCCTCACGCTCGTTTTCTGCGCCTTTGTTTCTCTCGGGGCGGAATTCCAGGAACCGTGCCACCGACCTATGCCTACGTATTTATTTTTAATTTCTTCTCGCTTTAAATTTTCGCTCAATTTACTGATTTTGTCTGTTAATTTACTACACCGTTACGGTGCAGGTAACATGCATCATCAACCCATACTAACGCAGAACTCGTTTGCGGTCAGGTGAAAAAAATTCAGATAAGTAAATACTTTGGAAATAACTATTTTAGGGAGATCGCATCATGTATGATCCTCTTGTTAGTTACTAATTGTAAAGAATTTGTACAGAAAACACCTTAAGATACTTGTGATCGGAATAAACATCGACAGATGTTGCAAAATAACCTTGGGTTTAAATTACCTTGGGCGCAGTAACTATCGTAATTGAGAGAACGCTCAGTATGAGATAGTATGTTTGTTCATTTCATGTCTTTGGTTACAGCCTCATTCCGCAAGGTGTACCAATCGAGAGGCAGAAATTTTGAGCCTATGCATTTGGGGTCGGAAAAACGAAATCTTGAGAGAGTGTCGCTGTGGTGATTGCAGTGCTCGAGCAGCATCGATGTCGAAAGGAATAATTGGGTAAATATGATGGACTAGCCTACTCGTGATTTTACTTGACGGTTTCACGTTTACTTACTGACCAAGGACTGTTGTGGACGGACGATGCTTACGTTTGCATGTCCATTAGTTATTCGTCGTCCACTGGGAAGTGCACAGTTTGAATTTTATAGAATTTCTCTCATCGGGCTGCTGCCTGGGGATTGAATCTCATCAGATATCTAAACTGGATTTGGTATCTTAATCGGCGTGGTTGGTTTCCTCTCTCTCTGGCTAATTGCATTTGGTTGTGGAGGCGCTTGTTGGCTCTCGGCTTCCGATAAGGCAGTCTCGTTCTCTGACTCCATTGTCTAGGGCAATGACAAAAAATATCTATTTACTTCTCACAAGCGTAGTCTTCTCTCAGCTTAGCAATGTACGTTTTTTTAGTGTACATTTTTTATTTGTATGTGCGTGTATAATTTTACACGGCAGTGCTCCTCGCTATTCGCTCTCAACCCGCCTCCGTTTGATGCATTTTACTCGTCCGTTTGCGAGTCTGTATTGCGCGTCGAATTCCTTCCAATTCGTTGCTATCAGTTCGCAAGATTTGGCTCCAACTCTCACATTTTTTCTGCACTTCTGAGAATAAATAGATCTAGTTTTCTTCGGTTTTATATAAGTTTATTCCTGGATACATTAAGCTGATTCTTGCTGACGTTCTCGCGCGGATTTCGCGTTAATGTTGGCCAAGCTCAGTGTAATTTAGATAGCAATTTAAAATTTTCCTCAGAATTCGAGTTCAATCGTTTTCATGGAGCTATTCTTTGTGATATTTGCATATTGTCTTAGAGCACGTGTGAGCTAAAGTTTCTTAATATTGGCATATTTTCCGTCTCAAATTTTTACTCGGAAAATATATGCAGTTTTTAAGTGCTGAATATATTCAAATAGTAATTTTCCATATGATAGTGTTTTGTCACAAAACTCTTAACATATGCTCAACAAATATCCGGATTTTATTTTGCATCAAGCTATTACAAAAGTCGCCGGAACAGTTTTTAATACCAAACATGGTTTCAATGTTCTCCCAACTCTGCATCACAGTTACTGTGAGCACGCGAGTGGCACGAAAACATTTAGTTAGAACACAGATCCTGTGCATTCATTTTTCATTTCTCTTGGTGCAAAATATGGTCCTGCCTCACTTTTTGAAAATTGCGTACGAGAAAGTACATCCATTTTTCAAGGCTGAGATCTTGGAACATTTGTCTGGAGAAGGAGCTCGTTCGATGAGGGAGCCGTGCCCACAGGGCGGGAGCGGATTTGACGGGGGCGCTTGGTGAGGATCAGGTCGGAATAATTCGATGCCGTGAGGGCTGGTCGCACTCTGTTGGCCTTTGAGGGACATCAGCTGTCGGGATTGTCTTTGCTGACTATTTTTGAAAGCAAGTTCTTTTAAATCGGCAATTATCAGGTCAGTTTTTGAAATGGGAAATTTTGTTTCAACTGAGATATTACAGCTGAAATCAAGTGTCATAAAACTGCTGTTTTAGCGTACTTTAAATTTGTATGTTGCAGCTTTAAATTTTGTTATATATGAAATTTATTATTACCTGAAAGGTTTAAGCAATATCTCATTACATGGTGCAGGATTATGCGCAGCTATGGTCGTCCATTCTGATTATTTTCCAGATTTAACGCCATTGATCCATTCACAAGATTTCTGAGCATCTCTCGCAAATGACAAAGTATTTGAATCATCTGTCCTCATCATTATACTTCAGAAATAAACGTTTCTCAGAGCCATACCATCTGTTCTACGGACATCGAAGGCTGCCAGTGTCTAGTGTGGGTTGAATATTCGATTGAGAAAGGCATTTTCTTCTCTCTCGTAAGAGAGAGACTGATTTTCTGTAATTTTTGCAATTACTTTTTCCATCTCGGAAAAATGCTCCCTCTCCTGTTCACCTTCTATTTCTGGTGACATTCAGAACTCACATTTCAGGTTTTGAAACATGTGAATACATCTTCATTCTTTATGAATTCCAGCGTTGCTTCCTCAGGTCATATGTCGGGCTCTGGATGCTCTTCATTTCGTGTCGGCGAGGCGCGTGTTTGGATAAGCATTAATCCTCACACTTAAACATTGCATAAGCTTCGTAATCTGTGCTTAATCGGGGCCGTAATCGTGGTGAGAGCTGCTCCGCTGTTTCTTGAGCTCTATTAATGAACGCAGCTTTTGTGCTTGTCCAAAAGTTTTTAAGAGAGCTAGGATTCTCGAAAAACTCACGGCTTGCTTGAAAAAGAACAACTTTTGCTATCATTTGAGGAAGAAAATAATGAATGAAAAAGGCTGCGACAGTGTCCCTCGTTTATTTTTTGAAAATGAACTCGACAGTGTCACCTGTTCTTTTTAAACATTCATAGCTTCATATCTACATCCTAAGTGATTTTGAATTGAAATGTGTGTATACTGTGTTCCAGATAATTAGTCTTTCACAAGTGTTGACATATTCTAACCGTTCGCACTTTGAAATGTACTAAAAATGTTAGCCTTCTTGGTAATTTATTGCATTTTTGAACCGTTCTAGAACTAACTTAACAAGTCCAAAATTAATGCACTGCGTAGCAGATTGTTGAGGCACTCTTGTTTTTTCTCGCTGTTTTGTCACTCGGATTCCCCACGGAGAGTACTTTTGGGATTAAAAATATACGTTGCGCAAGATTTTTGTGATGTTACGAGCGGGTATTCCTGCTCTCTGGGGGAATTTTTGCACCCCTTTCACAGGCGGCGCTTTTAGTGCGATTAAACTTGCGGAGTGCGCAAGATTTGGTGCTGTATAATAAGTCGTCTTGTACTGAGCTGGTAGGGGTCAGCTGAATCAATAGAGCATGGCATCTTCTCATCATTTTACGGCATTGTCCGTCTCCAGAGGCTCTCCCTACTATTGTTCCCATATCGATTTTGGGTCCTCGGTCGCCCGCTCCGCCGCAGATCTGCCCTGTACCTCCGACAGTGGGCTCCCAAAAAAGGATACCGGATCATCTTATTGTACATGCCTTATCCCGATAGACGTGCAGGATCCTGCGGCTAGTATTTTATGACTGGCTTTGCACTTGATATTTATACTGTAGCTCTCTCATAGTGATGCAGAAGCTTTCTCGCAGTTGCAGCGCGAGGTTTTTCTTAGAGCCCACGCCGCTCAGTGCTCCTTCCTTTTTGCATGACTTTGGTAAAAAAATTTCGAAAGTATTTGTGAAGTATCTCAACTGATACACTGATGCTGTGCATCAATTGTGTTACATTTGCTGCGCTGTTGATGCTGACTCATTTGCCTGTGTAGTTAGTGATCTCAGAAATAACTACAAATTAGATCTTGCTTCATTGTACCCCGCTGGTTTACGTAGCTGTCTGAGCTCAAAGGGGTAAAAGTTCCAGAGCGTAAATTCAATAGCATAAATTCTAGATCATATTCTGTGATTTCCGATAGCATAATTGGTATCGCTTTCTTCGATCGTCGAAAGTTTGCTCAATAATTCGAGTTATGTAGGCCTAGTCAACTCATTGTTATCCCCGAGCACTCCTCTTTATTGCTCCGCTTTCACTGCTCCGCTTTCATTGCTCTTGAGAACATGAATACTGGAAAATGCTTTTCAGGTCTCTCCTCACATGACGGATGCTGAAACTCGTTTTTGCAGAGCTCTAATTTCAATTTCTAGTCTTTCAAATTTTTGTTGAAAGTGAACACAAACTCGTACATATTTACGTCAACGCAATAAATGATAGTTTCGTCTTACATACTATGAAAACTGAAAAGTCAAATCAAGTATAATCATGTGGGAGAATCTGTGCACTAGGTGTAGATCTCTGATTTTTAACTCACTTATTTTCCCTTCTATTTTCAATATCGTGTTTATAAAGTGTTCGCTTTTCACGAATTATGTGCATGAAGAGTAACTCAGTTGGAGTCTAATTAGAAAAAATAAAAATGCACTAGTGAAAGTCCGATTACTTCTGCAACGCAGGCGGCCATGTTTCCGCCAGCGTTACTGCGTTTCAGTTTTGTATGAATTGTTATTTCTGTGACAGTGTTCGCGCGGTGTCTTAGCCAGCTCAACTCGCAATTATTCAATTGGGTGACTTTGGTGCGTCGAATGATGCGAGAATGGCGTTTAAAATGTGATTGATCTTCTCAAGCTTGAAAGATCTCTGAGTGGTGTAATAATATGAGAGTTTTTTGATTTAGTCGTTGAATTCGTGAAAGAGTTAATTATTTCCATGGGTTGACTTTCTATTTGATCCGTCAAAATAATTATTCCTCGTTTGCTTCTTTATATACTGTTTAAAAATTTAAATTTATTTGGGCATTTGATCTTAAGGTATAATATTCATTTTTCGTATTGAAGTTTGAACGAACCAATCTTATATGGTCAATGTTCATTCAATTCAATCGTGCCGAGTAAGCGGCGTTCGTACAAAGAATGTAAGAGAAAGAACCTCGTGGGAATCGGGGGAAATACAATGTTCTATAGGGCTAGAAATTAATGTACCTCAGACTATGGCCTTCCAATGAACGTACCACAACTCGAGGCGGTACGATGTATCTTAACTCGATACATCTGGTTTCGAGATGTTCATGTATGAAATAATAATACGTTCATTGTGCAAGACGCTAGGGATGTGTACATTATTTTCAATATTCACAAATGGAGATTCATGTGCTTCCTATGCAAAGTAACAATTTATTAAGCAATTGCCTTTTATTGTGGTTATTGTGAAAATTGGATTAGAAATATAATACATGAGTGAGACATGGGATTTTCAAGCAGGGTAATTTTTAACGTATAGATATTAAGTTAACAGCTGTAGGAAAGTTGGAAAACAGCTGCCCGACGACATGTGTCTCCCTCAATATCTGCTGTGGTTCTAGAGCCAGCTATACGGCCCTGCACTTCACTCTCAATAAGGGCATCTGCTCAAACCGGTCGCCCAGTGGGGCTAGTTCCTAGTGAGCAGTTGGGCCTCTGTACAGAGCCTGTTCAATGGCGTCTTGTTAAAATGCCACCCTGCTTTAATGATTTGAATAAATGACGTTCATGTTGTATAAATAACTGAACACAATGTAAGATATGGGATCGCCTATGCACTTGGTGTGTCTCTTCGTCTCGCAATCAGCTTGCAGTGCTTTTTCGTCTTGGTCAAACGACTGGTAGAGTTCTGTTGAAATTCCACGGCCCTCACAGCTAACGAATAGGCAGCATTAGGTGGCTAAATATGAACAGGTTAGAGGCGCTAGAAAATGAGCTGACTACTTTTGTATGCTATTCAAACAAAGTCAAATGTTACGAGCCCTATTTGCCTGAAACGAATTTTGGCATGTGTTTCATGTGCACATTTTCCGCTTATTTTTATCTTCTTCTAGTTCGTATTTTTTCACAGTTACAGTTATTAAATTTTTTACTTATTTGCTTTCATTTTGTTTGATAGATGCAAGTCTTACAATATTTACATTCGAATTTTTAGCGTGAAGTGGTTTTCTAAAAAAAAACGTTACATGCGTTTCCCAGATTTGAACATAATTTTTTCATCTCCTTCATTATTTAGTTCCTCTCTACTGATCGTCACTCCTTCGAACTCTACAAGGTGGTCATGAACCCTTTGCACTCCGATAGCTTTTTTTTCTGTTCGATGGGAGCATAAATTTCGAAACCTCCCGAGTACGATCAGTGCCGCAGGGGTCTGTCTCCGGCCACTTGTCCGTCTGTCCCTTGGGGTTCATCTATCGCCGTAAGCTACGCGTTATCGAACCGCTGGGCGTTGCTGTGCTCGGCAGAATTTTGTTAGTAGCCAGTCAAAGGGTAGGCTGAAATAAATGTATCTATACTTCATTCTTGTTTCTACTCTCCTGCAGGTCCTTGTGCGTGCTGTTCAAGCGTATCTCGACTCCTTGGTTGAAAATAAAATTTGTATATCTTAACAATATTGAGGTCTATGGTACTGCAATTGTTTTGATGAATGCATGAAATAAAACTATTGAAAATTTTTATCGTTCAAACCGCGCTAAATTTTTCCCGTATTTTATTACCTTCTGCATTATATTTAATCAATGCTGATGTGATCCTCTACTAAATCCGTCTTTTAAGCGCCAGATCTGACATGGTGGCCTGGTCTATCCTTCCCTATAGACAGAGTGTGCCTAGCGTCGATCACGCACCGCGTGGCCCTGCTGGTTGGATTTAGCAATGAATGGTGAGGGCTTCCCTAGTTATTGTATGTACATTCATGCGGTGGCCCACCGTCAGGCCGGCCCTAACGTCCGTTTGATGCATGCTGATGCATTACTGATTATGGTTTCATAAGATCCCACCCCTACAGCTGGCCTTCAATATGCACAAACTGGGCGAGCGCCACTGCTGCTTGTTCGAGTTCGTTACGGTTCATGTGTTCAGAAAAATTTGTTGACAACTCAATCTTACTACACGATCGATGTTCTGGCTACATTGCGTTCGAACTTGGCTTCTTGTTGCTTTGCATTGCTTAATTAAACCGTCATTGGTTTATTCCTAAGACCGGTTCGTCAATCTTGAATATTGTTCATTGGCCTCATGTCTGATCAAGTATTCTGCACTAAAATGATGACCGAGGACTTTCTAAATCTTGCGGTCTGCTTAAAGCTTTTCCACGATGATGGCTTTAAAAATGTCTATGACTGGGAGATACATTAAATTGCAACTTTATTTTTTTTTGTTTATGCTTTTTAAGTTGCCAGACATTGGAGGTTGTACTTTTCATCTAATATTTTCTTGCTTAGCATTTCATTATGACTGAGTTGTGATCACGCACTGTGTCGTTTCGGTGAACGGACAAGTCAGGTACCTTGGATATGTTTGGGCCTTCACTCCCGGGCCACACTGGGGTGCCGCCAATAATCTACAATCCATTACACCTTGAGCTCATGTTATTTCGATTGCGAAGTATTGTTTGAACGCTTAATTTAAGTCACAGATTCTAGTTATCAACAAACTACGAGTATGTCCTTGTTGCGAATGTGGTGTCTTGCTAGTTGAAATTCCCGGCTAAATGTGCAGCTTTTCGGAATGCAAGATACCTGCATCGTGGTGTTTTCTCAGTCTATCGTAATTTGCTGGTACTGTTATCCTTTTTGTCATGTCAAGACATATAAATCCTGTTCGAGAACATACTATTATCTTTATGCGATGTGCCATTGTTTCAATTTTTGCACTGTTTTTTCTTCACCGTACGCTAATTAAAGAATTAACGTTCTTTGGGTTTATCCTTCGATTTCTACCACAAATCTAGTGACACTGGTGTTGGAAAGCTATGTTCGATTTAGTTTCGGTAATGTTATTTCTTCTTGTTTCTTTAACCTGAATTTTGTTCCAGGTTCTTGATCACGGTTTACCAGCCGTTGTCCTTATCATTCCTGTCATTGGAACTTTTTTAATGAGTAATATAATTTAATCGTCACATGAAATGTTCCTAGCTTTCATCACCTCGGTTGTGTATTGTCCTTTATTGTGCTTAATACGAACCGTAGTTTTACTATACCTTTGGAGTGTCAGCGCCAAGGGCAGTTAGGTAGTCGGCTGCCATCCGTCTCTTTACTCATTTCCTGGGAGTTTGCTCAGGGATTTATGCCGTGACGCCCCTCGCTTAACTGCCACTGCTCGTCAAACTCGCGTCTTCTCTCATGCTCTCCATTTGCATTCTTGCCCTTCTGACGTTTTAGTATTTTGACTGTTTTCTCACTACTTTTTTAGCGCTTTCCTTCATATTTTAATCTTGAAATATTGCTGAGCACGTCGGTGTATTTTACCGTTATTATTCTTGCTGTGATCTCAGACGTAATTACAGTTTTGAATAATATTTTAACTCCTTCAAGCTTTTTCCACGAGCAGGTGTTTCTATATTTTAGTCATGGTAGCAAGTGGGTCTCAATTTAGAAGTTTTTTTTAGTGTACGTAAGAGAAATCATGTGTTTGTTATATGCCAAGTTTGGTCGAGTTCATGCTTGTTAAGTCGTTTTTATTCAAGCTTTAGATTTTTGCCGAGTAGGCGCGCATGCTAGGTTTACTCGTTGGTTCAACACTCAAATGTGTTGTTCCTTGATTTTCTTTTCTAAGTGACCCGAGAATGTTTGGTTCCGAGGCTCACACAATGTGTTGATAACGTTGATGCTTTATTTCTAGTGAATCCAAAGAGCAAGTCATGTGAACCTTGTTCAAATGTTATGGCTGCAGAGAGTTGCGAGATTATTTTTTATTGTAATGAAGTTTCCAATGCTTGCAATATCTATGAGCTTGACGTGCGCTTCCTGTATCCAACTTCAAGGCTTCATTCTTCTCCCCATTTTATAATTTGAATTAAAATGAAGAAATCTTCCTATTCTTCCTACTGCGTTCTATTATTCTGATTAAGCGCTTAAGTGCTGCTTAGCCTCATTAGTGGCTCGCTCATTAATAGGATCATCTAGGTACAAATTTAAGCTGCGTAAGTTATTATGTAAGAAATATTACGCAGCACGACTCCTGGTAAACCATTCTTCATACTTTGTTTCCATCTGGCTGTTAACGCGTAGAGTCAGATGTTGTATTTATTTCCTGAATATAAGATCCTTGGTATAGACATGTGTTGTAACGGTTTCAAATTCTGTTCGGTTGCCCCTAAAACTCGGGTGATTTACATGAGCTGTAGCTGCCAGCCTGCCCTCAGGGTTGCCTTGTTTACACAGGGCTTGGTTCTCCTCAGATCAGCTGGGTTATTAGTTTGCTTACGAAATTTTATGCCATAGTCTGCTGAGTTTGCTACGGTGCCGGATCTTTTTTTGCATCCCCGAGATCTTCCCATGGCCCAACTTTTGCCTCGGCGAGACGCTTTCAAATGAACGCGTTCTCCCAAGATATTCAATTAGACACATTCTTTGCTAGGCGGTACTATTTTTGGCTCTGTGAACATGGCTACCTTCTGAACATAAGTGGAAAGCATTTAATTGAACTGAAACTTGTGTTTTTTGTTTCTCCTCAAATGTATTAGTGAACGTGAAACGATCTAGTCTTTATTTTTTCGTTTTGAACATCATGACTTTTTTTTTGATCGGTGCTGAGGTATACCTGAACAGCAATACCTTATTGGTTGTTCTACATGTGATGTAAAAGATACTCTGAACTTCGACATTACCTGACCTCGCGGTGCAGAAAGTTCCGCATTGGGTTCTGTAATTTACCTGATGATGCTAGTTGTTGCCCGCAGGTGAAGCGGAGTGTTGACTCGCGGTCATCACAAGCTCCGTTAGCGTGCTCACGTTGATCCGGTTCAACAAGTGCTCCGGCTAGACAGTATGTTGTGCAACATCAATTGTGCATTCACAGTGCTTCTTTCGTTGCCGCAGAACTTTTCTGCGCTTTTTGGGAATGATTTGTGACTTGTTGCTGTTTGTTCCCATCCTTTGTCGTCCTTGTAGCATTTTGGGTGCGTGTTGCAAGTGAACGGAAGCTTTTTTATCTCATTCTCATGAGTAGGTGAGGGGTCGTTGTACTTGGTTTTGTGGGGCAGTTGAATGGTCTTGTGATATTTTGTTACCTTGGTCAAGATTACAAAATCGAGAGCGCTAGAATTGACTCATACAGGGTTTCATCTGAGAACTTCCAGATACCGCCGTGATTCATAAAAAAATAGACGAGGGATAGTATCAAAATATGCTTAGAGGTCATAAATGATCATGTTTAGTTCTGCTTTACATTGACTGTACATTTTAATGTTAAGTTACCTCAATATTCAAATAGTGATTGTCAAATTATGTACTGCTCTATAAGCTCCTCCTTACTTGTAAGTGAATGTTCAAGAACAAAGTGCAACAATGCAACATCCATATCAGGATCCAAACTCGGTCTGGTATAATACACGTGCCGTGAAATCTGAAACTTTTTATATGGATATGAACATTATCGTTTGTTTTCAGCGGTCTATTTGCACGTGTTGAATTTGTTTCTTTGTCTAATTTCATCGACAATCCGTGAAGTTTGTTCTCACATTCATTTTCATCTCGTTTTCTCACCGCTTTGTTCCCTTCATCGCTGGCCTTGTTTACCTTCTTTCCCCTTCCTCTGAACCCTCGAGGGCCGCTTGCGGGTGTGTGGTCTGCCACTTCCCTACATTAAGACAACTAGAAACGAATCATATGGCAGGCCACACAAAAACTGTGCGGCTCCTCCCTCGTGATGCCAAAAAAAGTTGAGGCGGCAATGTGGTTGATGTTTTCCCGTGAGTCTCGAGAGAGGGTGACGGGAAATGACTTCGTTAATGTTCAGGGCTCTCGATATTGGAATGAGAGGCGACACACACAGAGCAGTCCTGCTTGCTTGTGCGTTTTGTAGGCGGCGAGGTGATCATTGAATTGTTCATTGAATTGCTCAGAACGGATGCGCTACGGAGGTGTGTATCGAACAAGGAACAAAATGCATTGCAAAATTTGAGGGCCCTTTGTCTAAAGCATCTCTCTCTCTACTGTTTATTTATGACTTTCTAGTCTCAATATTCTCACTGTCCTTCAGTTTTATAATTGTGGGAAGCACAGTTAGGGTATTCTGTGGGATTTGAATAGTAGGTGATTTAGTAATTGTCATTTACATATAGTTTGAACAACTATAATTTCTTTTTTTCAGAACACATTCCTTGTTAGTATATTTTATAATGCATAATATCTCTGCAGTATACCAGAAATGGATATTGTTGAAAGCTGCTTCATTTTCCCTTTTTTCATGCATGTGAAGCAGATATGGAAGTATGCATGTGCTCAATGAGGTTTATCGAGGGTTTCCAAAAGTCTATGTTAGTAAATAATTGCAACGTTCTCTTGGTTACTCATTAGTGTTGAAAGTATGCAGTTGATGCGCTTATGAAGCGTAAAAATTAGCAAACGAGGAAGCAAATTGGATTACTCGTCTCGCATGTCACAGTTCTTAATTTGAAATTTTAATTAATGATCTGGTATTCATTGCATGTGCGACTCGGCGTAGTCTTTTGCTTCTCCCTTGTTAAATCTCATATTTGTTGTTATGCTTCACGTAAGAGTCATATGAAACTTGGAAAAAAACTATTTTATCGTACCACTGCTTAGAAAATAATTTGTGGTGTTAATTAAGCTTTGGCCTCTGTCAGTATTTGTCTCGTTATTATATTAAAATGTGATCACATTCGCACTCATTGTTTTTATCTTCACCCTTAATTTCAGTTTGATAATGCACCTTTCACTTCTCTGGAATATGTACTTCGGCAAAAAGGGTTTTTAGATTTTACCGTAGTTGCGTCTGCTTCGATGTTTCTTGCGCGCATTGTAACTCTTCAGAGTGTAAACGAGCTCCTGAAAAATATCCTTTTTTCCTTTAATTTGGAAGCTGTAGAAGCTGCTTTGGTGAAAGGCATGCGGCGCCGTACGATGGGCCTGCTCTCATAATGCCAAGGATATGAGGGATTTTTCACTACTCACTTAGGTCAGTTACGCAAGTGTAAGTTGAACCTAAAAGCACCAACTTATTTCTCTCATTGGATGAAATATCGAGTTCACAGTCGTTCTTATTTTATGCATAGTCGTACTAGTTTCGATCGAAACTAGAAGAATTTAAAACTAAACTAGGTTCATTTAATTTTCCACCATTGGAATGCCGGACTGGTGACTCCTTTCTGAGTTATTGTTCATAATTTATTCATGTGTACCGATCAGTAAAATAGAGATCTTAGATCAGCTCGTATCAGAGGCGAGCAAACTTAGGCCTATTCCAATCTCCTTGGGTGAATAAGAAGGAGAAGGATCTCAAGTTTTGTTGTAGCATTAATTAATTCATATTCTTGGTCTCTGATCCACTGCAGAAGTCTCGCATGTCCACTTTTCTTACTCATTTTAATCAATTCATCTCTCTAGTTGGAATTTTTTCGTTCTTTCTTGTACGAGAGGCGAGGGAGAAGGTCTCGCTTCGAGCCCGGCCGGAATTGTTGCCAAACCAATCCTATCGTGGTTGATCTAATAAAAGCGAGACTTATGAAATTACGCCCGTAAGAGTTTTTGTGCCTTGGGGCGAGCGCCCTCTGCCTTCCGAGGCCAGATCGCCCAGTCTTGCCCTCGATAGCGGCTCGCGCTATTTGGGTCCTGCCTGTCTGGGTGCCGGTCTTTCGTTCCCGGTATCGTTAGTAGTTACTGGATGGGATTTTGTATTTGATGTTCGTGTGTTTGGATGCGATGTCACATATTGTATCAGGGAGTCGGCGAAATATGTTTCCCTAGTACAACTAATTACTTCCGATCTTCTGCTGTGAATTTTTTTATTATTATTCAATGTTTGTCTAGAACGGCATGATATACGTTACTCGAAATCGCTGCTGTATTTGCCAGATTTTTGTACAGGGTGTCCCTAACATTTTATATTTCATCCGCTAATAATGTGAAGAATTTTCTTAAACAATATCTCAAATTTTACAATTACTCCGCGAATTCAGCACATTTTTAAACCCGAGCTCGTGCATGTTTCCTTTTCTCTATTAGGATTTGAGACAATTCTGCCACAATTGAGGTCAAGTAATGAAACTTCAAATTAGTTGGGGACCCTAATATGGACATTTCGCTCACGTATTGTATTTCACATAGAAAAACAACTCATTGATCATTAATTATCATATTGTTAATCATTTTAAGCAATTTCTCCTCCGTTTCGAAACAGAATGTGAAATAAATCATAGCGAAATGGTCCTTGGAGAAAGATGGCAAATGAAACACACACTTTGAATTTCAATGTACCTAATATTTCTGTTAACGGTATCTTCCAGTTCTCGTTCGATAATTTGTGCACTAAGTCATAGCAAACATGCAGTTAAACGATCCCTGCCGAAACTTATGTCTTGATTCTCAACGGCAAGGATAATTTTGTACGAGCTGAAGGGTATACGTACACCATTTTAAATGAATTTTTTTCATACTTTATAAATTTGTGATTTGGATGTCGTTCTATGCCCTTGGATGAATGTTCCCATTTCACCATTGAAACATGAATGATGAAAAGCATGGTGTGCGAGGTAGCACAAAGACGTGATTAACTACTAGATCGAATATGAGAACGCCACCAGGTAAAGTTCGACTGCAAAGTTAATGAAATGTAACGGAAATGAAATTGTTGAAATGAAAACCAGTAATTGCCGGTTCATGAGCACGAAACATATTCATGTGTGCTTCAGAGCACTGTTGAATTGGTCTTTCTAATACGTACCCAATAAGCACCTATAAAAAGTAATGAAATTTGAATACTAAACAGTTCAAAACCTACGGTGGGTAATCAAGGAATACTTGTTTTTAAAGTTCAAGGCCTAATTTTCATGTAAATGAAATCGTGTGGTTTTGTTCGTGAGCAGGCATATCAGTTGCCCCTTACGAAAACAAATATAATTCAAGGAATTTTAAACATTAGCTCGTGACTATAGTCATTTCTAATGGTGTAAAATTTTAACTAATGGCTAAAGAGAAATAAATCCATCGAGCTGTTAGTACGAGCAGTTGCAAATGTGTGAAAATGAAAATGAGTTAAACTGCTTGGATATTTAATTTTGTTTTAGGAATAAGTTGTCGCATTGAACATAATGTTGGGCGTTCGAGGATTTTAATTCGGAAAAATATTTCGCGTACGCACTTACTTAATTCAAGGATTATCTTATGTATGGCTGCTGATGTATGATGCACATAGTTGTAGAAGTAGGAGTCACATAATATTTTAAATATATTTTATTATACTTTTTTCATGAATTGTATCTTCGTATTTTTAACGTCTTTGCTCGTACAGTATAAGGATTTTTGTGATGAAATTAGGGGAACTTTTTAGTGCCTTCGTTGTTTTAATTAGCCTCGTATGTGCTAATGAAAAGGTTCGTCTAGCGAACCCTTCATGTCACAGCTTCTCATTCTGAACATGAAGTAATTCGGCGACATCTCAACTTACTGTCGTGTAACAGACGCTAAGTTATCAGGATATGCCGTAGTTTCTTGCGCTCCGTTTCGTGGAAGAGTTCGTAATGCACAACGCGTGTTGGTGTGTGGTCCGATTATGGTAATGGTGTCGGAAGCGAGTGTTGGGTTGACTGTCCCAGTGTTACTCCGGTGTCTGTTGATGGTCGTGCGACATGAATACCGCGCACTGTGGGGCGCTTGTGGCACTTCCGTTCTTTTGCCGTGAAACGGGTGAACTTTGAAGAATTCATGGCTCGGCTCTTAAGGGAAATTTTCAATTCAATGTCTAGAAACGAAAACGAGCTTCGTGTAGTCTGAGAGCGATTAGCTGTACTCAGACGCTGTGTAAACATTCATAAGCTTTCCCCTCTCGTTGCGTTTGATCTCTGTGACTGAAGCTATCACGAGTCACGGAACAAACCTTGGTGATAGCGTTGTGAGTCGAGTTGACATTGGGATTCTTTTTTTTTCGTTTATGTCCTGGTAGATCAGTATTACTTCTTCGTTTTTAGTATACACAAGATTTTCCTTTTTATAGCTATTGTATGCTTACTCAAATGTCAATTGGAGTTCATTATCTTAATCCCTCTTGTTCTCATTAATAAAGTCATGTAGGTTAAGGCTCACTCTTTATACCGCGCGCTGACTCAACTAATGTCCTGATAGTTTCTAGTTTTCACGGCTCTGTTTAATTTACTTAGGAATGAATTGATCACGATGGAAAGCTTTCGTCGTTATCTAAAGTAATTGCTGTGGGCTTGTTCAATGAACAAAATATATCCCGAAATTGCTTAACGTAATTTTCTAGCCTTCTCGAGCACCTTGCTTAATTGGTGTCTTGTGGCTCTTCGTAGGATGGCTGCTCGGCCTCAATATTTTGGATGCTTAAAATATTACTGAAGTGCTTGTGACGGTCGTTCTTTGGACGCTCGTTAGCGAACCTCTTCATCACAGCCATAATTATTTTAATGAAGTTGTTGGCTTAAGCTTTTTTATTGGGACTTGCTTGCGTAGACAAACCAGCTAGTCTTGATGAGTGATTCATATTCTTCATTATTATTGGCTGGTTACTAACGACCTGCGCGTTAGCATGTCTCGAGGACATTGGTTGAACTTGCGCTGTGATTTGTTGTAGAAGACTGGGCGTAAATTGAAGCTTCTTAGATTCAGTCGGTATGCAACTGTAATTAAACATACATCTTCATTGAACAACAAAGAATACATTTCCATTTTTCTCAAGGGTTTGATGCAATTTTATTTAGACAATTTGTGTAATTTGAATTTCGTGTTCCCTCTGTTTAGTTTGTTTTAAGTTATTTTTGTTTCTTGGCAACAGTTGTGTTTGACGTCAGTATTTGTTTCCTGATATTTGCCCCCTTTTCTCTTTCGTGATTTGCCCCCTTTTCTCTTTCGTGATTTGCCCCCTTTTCTCTTTCGTGATTTGCCCCCTTTTCTATTTCGTGATTTACCCCCCTTTTCTCTTTCGTGATTTACCCCCTTTCCTCTTTCGTGATTTACCACCTTTTCTCTTTCGTGATTTACCCCCTTTTCTCTTTCGAGACTTTTTGTTGACACACTTATTAGTCCTCTCATTATTCCTTAAGGACGTTACGCTTTGCAAGAGACACCTTGGTCCGTGTTAGCAAGTTGTGTGTTGTTCACATTTACATTTCTGACTGCTCCCATTTTGGATTTCTCTGACCAAATTTGATATTATTTTGAAAGCTTCACAGTAAGTGCCATCTACAATTGGATAAATTTTTGTGCCCTCGAGAGCATTACAGAAATTATTCTCCTTTGAGAATCCATCGATTGGGTTATGACGTCGAGCCCCTTGGATCCTCAACCAACCCAAAATTATTTTACCGAACGTTTTTTCAATCTCGTATCGCAATGCCTTTCTTCGACCTGAATACGAAGTCCATAAACAGGACATTTAGTTAGAGCTTTTTCATGGTTAGTGGATTATTTGGTGTTTGTGTTGCAGCAGGAAACGCCTCAACTGTTCTTATTAATCTGTATTTGAGTTATGTGTGTAACAAATGCCATTTCTTGATGCACATTTTTCAAAGGTTGCTGGTGTTGCCCGCGTCGAGCCCAAGGAAACAGCGCAACAGTGTTTGTTTACGGCTGTCGGGCACAGACGCCGCGCCTGCTGCTAGCTAATCGAGCCTCCACAAGGGAACCCGAGCCAGCATCCACTTCCTGCTTGTGTTTTACTCTAACGTTTGTGTTAGTTGTTCTGAATCGAAGACGTTTTTGCAGGGAAATTTTGGGAAAACCATTTCTAAGATACCAAAGTTTTTATTTTTATTTTGAGATCGTTTGGTGTTATAAAAATATTATTGCGTTCCATGACGGTGTCATTCTCCTTATGTACTGACTCATGTCAAGATTTTAATTTATTTTCATTTCATTAGATCTATGACATATAATTACGATTTATTAAAACACTGGAGGGATTGAGACGTGAAATGTACCTGAGTCGTAATGCACTTATTCTTTTATTTAAACATTCGACGGGACTGGATCTTGGTCTCCTTTAGGGTGTATGCTGCTAGAATTGGAACAACTTACCATGGAGACTCGTACTCCTCGAGTGTATCGTAAGGAAACACTTGAAGAAAGATACGCTGTAGTGGTTTGCTCCACGAGCGCGCCACGATTAGGTATTTTTTTACCGAGTATCTCGCAAGAATACACTGTCGACCTATGTTGATGAAATCTATTACGAGTTTAATTGTGGTAACTAGGCTATTATTTATTTTTTGTACTACAGAGGTAACCCGTATTCAGAAAACAATGTAGTAATGTTCAATAGGAGTAAGAGTGTTAATTTTTTCGAGTTTTGTTTGTCATTTTTACTGCAACTGTTAATACTTTGCTCTACGTGCGATGGCGTAAACTGACGTACTTCAGTTTCTGACGCAAAAGTGATTTACTATAATGAACTCATGGAGAACATTTCGTTAACTTCTAGTTTCCGTCGTTGCAAAGGCAGCTGCAGCGGCTGAGTCGGAGTACAATTAATTTCAGAGACATCTGTGTACGCGCTAACTTTGGCGAACCCAAATATTTGTAGAACCCCTCGTGTTCACCTCCGGCGATTGTTTGGTTATCGCGCGGGTCTCTTTCGAAGGGCGTATCTCTCTGAACGAGTTTGCTTCCCTCGTTTCTTGAGACGACTTCAATTCAGCCGGCCTGCCCTGCCCTGTCGGGTGGCTGCGAGTCGGGCGCAATTCGTTTGACCTCATGATTGTGTTTGTTAGCCGTTGGCGTTCGAGGTAAACCTGAAAATTTTGTTCAGATGAAGCTTTATGTGTCAGGATTTGAGGTATAATTCTCTATAAATGTCAAGTTTTAAAAAAAGGTTTACCTCTTGGCTAGTACATTAGATGCTTGCTTTCGAATGGGAGTGAGACAGCGGTAAAGAGACCCATTTGGCGTCGTGCTAGTGGCTTTTAACTTGCAACAAAGCGCCCCACGCGCGTCCCAGCTAGTGCTGCTCAAGCTTGTTTATGTTGTGTCTTATATTAGGGGACGTGTGTCCCTGTCCAGAGCAAGGGTCGTTGTGAGGGGCGCGCTGGTGATTGGTGTCCGGTTAGCTGGTCGCCAATTTCTGAGGAGAGTCTGACACTTCGTATCGGTTACCGGGGTGGTGGCTCGGCGTGCTGTGTCTTTCTAAAATATGTTTACAAGGGCTTGAAGTTGCTCGCGTATCTTGGGGAAAAATTTAATTTCGTCGTGTTCGTATTGCAATTTCTTCCTTGCATCAGGTTTAGCCTTGAAACCTTTCCAGCGTCAAATAACGTTGAAATCGAAGCTCAGGAGCTTTCGTAATTTTCAATTTAACTGACGGCTGACGTTTCCTACGGTTTCAACGACCATATCTATGGTGTGCAATAATTTTCTTCAGTATTACCGGACAAATTTAGTATTAAATATTACCCCCCTCTGATACCGCACCTTGACAGCTGCATTTCACTTTCCCTCCCGCAAATCTCCTTTCGTGGGTTTTCACGAAGCTCTGCGTTCACATTTGATGCCGTGAACTGATGAGCGTCGCGTTCACTGCCGAGCATCGCGTCTTGCAGCGCCAGCTCGATTGGTTCCCTCGTCGGTGTCAGTTGGAGCAGCTCGCCCCACGGTCCCGAGGGACGCCGCGCTGCCACCTAATTCGTTAGTGATGTCATTGCTTGGACATCGAGTGGCGCTGTGTGGCCGTCTGATCTTCCGCCGCTGCTGCTAATGGATAGAACCTCTTTTGTTTTCTTTTGTCACCCTAACAAATCTTGGTGGTTTTCTCGCGCCACAACGAGTGGTAATGGAGACATTAATGGAGCGAGGCTACTTTAGCTTTTCCTTACTTACGAAGTGTGAAAGAAATGTTATTTATCTGCATTTTATAAAATTAATGTTATCGCGATGAATGTAGTGCAATTGCTTATGTAATTATTTTCGATGCTGAGACTGAAATCAGTTGAGAGGCTAATTGTAGCATTGTTTCGTGTGCCATGAGGTATAGTAAATAAAGACGACAGTTTGAAAGTACTGTTAAGCGTTTTCGACATCGATGCACGGTGCTTCTCATTTTGTTTCGACTAAGTTGTTGTTATGACTAATCGTACTTTAATAGGTATCACAAATCGTTCAAGTGATAGATCTCAAATCAAAATATCGTATCTCTTTTTTGTGGTATACTTTGTTGTAGTGTCGCTGTTACTCCACTGCAATTTTATTTTCATTTTAAGTTCGGATTGTAACATTTGCCAGCATAGCCTCCACGAAGTCTCTTTTGTTTAGTTAGCCAGGCCCAAGTCCGGCATATTTCATCTACCCGTCTCTTCAAACGAACGGTGAACCGTGCGAGCGAGCTAAAAGCTACCGCTTTTATTTCTCTGTGTTTTCCCTGCCCTGTCGCGCTCTTCCTGCTAAAACAGTTTCCGTGTCGGTTTGCTGAGCGACCTGATATACACGGACAATTTTTGGCTCATCTCAATATGGTCCTGGACAGCGGCGCCGAGACTCTCTCTTTACTTCTGCTTCTGGGCCACCGAAATTCACTTTCTCTCGAACAAATCTCCCTTCGAGGCTTTACATAAATTATAGTAAAATTTTGTAGGTACCGAGTTTTACGTTTATTTGCTTTAAAAAAAGGAAGTCCTATTTTATTTTTCAGTGATAGTATAAAGGATTATGCTGCATTAGTAAAACTCAAATATCTGTATTTGTCAGTGTTCGTACATCGCGTATGCGGAGCAACTTTTTCATTTTGTCAAGTCCACGTTTTTTAATTACGTTTTTCTATGCGAGTTTAGTGTATTACTTTGGGTGTTAGCTTTATCTGATCTAATAATGTTTTCTTGAGGTTACGATGAACCTTTCAGCGTGAATATGGTGTCGTCAAAACTCTTAGTATCACAAGTTGGGTGTGCTCTTACAATGTTATAGACAGGGTACGTCTGCGTCGCGTACAAAGGGAACTGCGCATCATGCCTGCGACCTAAAGAACCAGTATTTTCAGGGGCATCACCTGCATGCTTATTTTTATTTATAGTTGTTCATTTCGTTGGGATATAATTTCATCCTACGATGAAGGTACCTCGTATCGATTATATATTACATAGTTCTCTTCATTGACGGGCTACGCGGTCGTGCATTTTTTTCACTTTCATTCTTTAAAAAAGTTTTTATGACTATTGGGTCGCTATGACGGGACCCGTAGCAATTTTTGTTCGACATTTTATCGCTAAATTTAATCTTTTTCTAGCGTATCTATAGCTTAACTACTCAGTTTTTATTCATAATCTCATTGTTGATCGAAAGTACTTTCTTAATAACGATCGTCCTAATTTAAGGTTCAATATTCGCGTTTATTGGCAGGTTATTATGAGTATCAAGCATCGCATCCTTACTTTTCTAAACTGTCGTAGAATTTTGGGCGTTTGAGTGGCGTGCGTCGCGTTCCGTCACTGATATGAAAGCTTTGCGTGAAGCTTTCTACGCAGCAAACAAAACTCCGGAAATTAAAAGTCTGTTGAGCAGCCCCATCGCTCGCCTTTCTTGCTGCTTCACTTAACACGCCCCGAAAAGGTGGAACGTTCCTGTGCTCTTGCATGCAGGCAGCGCAGCGACCTATGCCGTCATCCCTTTCTGAGCCGTTTGTCTGTTCACCTTTTATTTATTTCTATAGTCTTTTATGCCATAGCCTTTATTCAAGTTGAATTACTTGCGTTCATACCATATTTAATTAACCAATATAAATTTCGTTTACTATTCTAGTCTAGGCTGTCTTGCGGGCCAGCAAACGTACTCCAGCGGTAGAAGTTTTGCAGTGGTATTCTGTTTCTTGAATTCATTGCTTCGTTTAAGAATTTTGCAATTTTTCAAGTGTTCGTCGTATGATTGGCGGGAACGTGACAGTACTGTGTTGAATGTTAATTTAGTATCCGTTTACAATACTGGACTTTGAACTCCTGCCTATAACTCTTTCCCTCTTGACGGTGTTTGTACTTAGCTTTACGAACCAGTTGCTTTGTGTGCAAAATCGAAAGCTAACGTTTATTCCGTTACAACAAGCCTTTGTAGCGCGAGCCAGGCATCGAAGTCTTGTGTAAATGGCGTCCCACTCAATGCATGTGAACTCGCTTTGCTTGCTCAGTCGTAAAACGATGATGGGCTTTTTAGGGCGTCTCGAATAAACTTACCATCTCTGAAGAGCCATGGTGGTTGGCGGTTGAGGCTGTGCAACAAAGAGGTCGCTTAACTCCTTGCTCTCATAATACGATGCCATTGATCTTAGGCGTTCTCAGGACCGTGAGAAATAACAAATTTCAGCGACCAGCACGCGTGAAGGAGCGGCCTGGAACTACCGTGGCGGCTGAAAAGGAGAGAACTCGTAGAGACGCTTGCGAATTTCCGTTGAAGCAATGCCAACGAATTGGTTGTACAGATTTTTCAGTCTACAGCTCATTGTAGTGCTGAATGTTCCAATGATTTAACACTGAAGTCTGAATAGCAATTAGTAAATGAATTGAGCAATTGTTCAACCTGATTTGAGTACTCTCATAAAGTACCTATATTGATCCAAATGTACGCGCACGTACAGGTTGTCCTGGGGGTCGGGCCATCGAAAATGGGCGCGAATCAAGAGCTTCGACAAGCTACTGCTACAGAGCTCGTCAAGCTGCTGGTTGGTAGCCACTGCTACCGATTTCTAGAAATTCGTTTACAGCGCTGCCTGGAATCAATTAATGATAAGATATGTAAATTATTTTAGTACTTGAAGCAATGATAAATGGCCTTCCCTAACTTGTGCGAGTTTTTTTTCTTGGATATTGTTTGTGATTGAGACACGTACAACCTTCGAATGAATGAAAATGCTCAAAGATTTTAAAAATGTCTCTTTTCTTTTACCTTTCCAAGAAATTCTTGAATAGGGGAAACATTCTGTGAGATAATTTAGTTAATTTGCAGTTTCTGTAGTGTTTGAGTTTAATGATATTTTCCGTTCAATATTTAATAAAGAATAATTTTATTATACTCTGAGGTATACAGATGTATCATCCGGAAAGAAGCTTGAACGTCATGAGGTGTGCTTAATGGCTTCATTCTATATACATAAAATAAACTTGCTTCTTAGAAAAGACCCGACAATTTTTACTCGTTTCTATCGGAACAAATTCTAAAGTACAGCATTGTATTGTACGACGCCATGCCCGCTATGCCTTGAATATACTTATTAACAACAGCAAACAACGAAGAGGCTCGATTGATTTCGTCATTGCTGTCAAAATGGTCGCTAGCAGATCGTTACTGACCCTCTCGTGTGTTAGCAAGCTTTTGATGCCATTTGAAGGGAACTGATATTCTTGCCCTCGACGTCGTTTGCATGCGAAGTGTTCTCGGTGCGAGCTCTTCTCATGTCAGGACGTGTCGCGCCCTAAATGGCATATTTGTCATGCCAGAGCCTGTTAAATTTTAAATGGCCCAGTGCTAGACTGTTTACCGTGTTCTCTTCTTTATGGGCTCTTTCGAGACTAATGAAATTTCTTGTACGTTGGTGAGGGGTATCGTTGAAATTAGAGCTTTTTATTGTGCCCCTTCAATTTTTATGGGACGCGTGAGGGCTGCTTTCGTTTCATTCACCTGATAATTACTCTCTGGCTGTGTTATTGCGTGACGGAAGTAGCAGTTCCAGTTGATGACGCACGTTATTACTAGTACCACTGATTTTGCTTTTAGTAGTCGACTATTGTTCCTTTCTTTACCTCGTGATTTACTCAACAACATACTCTGTGTAGAAAGCACGATTTTTATGTCAACGTAGTAGAAAAGGGAAGTGTCGTGAGGTGTTCCGTTGAGATCTCAATTTTCCGACCAGACTTTCAAAAGCCGTGCTTCCTGCTAGAGTATGCTGTAGCTCTAAAATTTTACGGGGTTTGTGTACTCGCTTTAACGCTTTTATTACTGCGTAACTTGACACTGCGTGGTGAGCATCCTCGAGCACATTCTCCTACTCGCTCCGGGTGCACGTGCGTCCTGTTGATGGCTTGCTCGAGGTTCCGTTAACATGGCGTGCATCCTTCCTGGTGAGGGAGATCCTGTGAGGGACTCTGGCTGCCCCTTCCCACTCCTGGCGCCCGAGCATCGAGGGAGATGCGGTGCAGTACGCATCCGCGCACTCCCCGTTCTGAATCGTGTGTTTGAAAATATTTCGCTTTGTTATGCTGTAGCTTTGTGGAACATTCTTGAGAGGGAAATCTGGGAAATCAACCGAGAGCAATTATTTCATTTCGATACTGACCGCATGTTAGGTGAGTCAAGTTAATCGTTAGTTAGTACGTTGTGGTACTCATAATCATAGTCTTAATCATAGAGCCGTCAGCAACGTAGCCTTACGTGCTTTTCTTCCTTCCCACGAAGAGAGTTTTTATGGTCGTTGAGGGTTAATATAGCTTGATTGATAGTGTCGACATGATAGCAGGAATGTGAAGTATATTGACGTAATCTAGATTGCAGCTTCTGCTAAAATGAATCGTGATTGTTGTTCAGTGAGTGTGCTGATAGAACGTCGTTCCCGTTGTGTTTTAGTGATCTAAATTGTGAAGGAAGTTTATTTATTCAATTTGTTTTCTCCATTAAAATTTTATTTTATTTCATGAAAGATATTAAAATGCATTCTCTTATGATAACATCGGTCGTTCGTATATCTTCCCGAGTTTTCTTTTGCGTCATGTTGAGCGTTTCTCAATTTGGTTGCATTTGAAGTGAAGCCAGTAAAAGCTTCTACAGGGTTCGTCTAAATGTTCTGTCGCCTTTGTTGATTTAACTATAGCGACATATAAAAAACTAACAAAATTATTATTAGCCTGTAACAAAAAAAATAAATAAATAAATTCTATTATATATACGTTTATCAAATAAAAATCCTTTTGTGTATTTTATATTTATTATATTTATTTTTATTGAACCAATTAACAGGCCACATCATTTTGCCTCATCCGGTACTCGCCATGCGACGATAGAGACGTGTGAAACAAAAATTGTTAAACGAAAAAATTAAGTACTGCAATCGTTGCTGCGTCGTTCTGTATTTCCTGTGTGCTGACTGCTGTATTCGCTGTATGAAAGTATAGTATTTCATAAGCTGCTCGTGTATCATTTATAACTGACTGAGGTTCCGCATTTTTTGTTCAGAAATAATTCATTCGATTAATGTCGCTTAGGCCATGCGTATGATCAAAGTATTTACGATAAAAATGTTTTTTAGTGTTCTGAAAGTGTTGAGCTACAATCCTCTGCGGAAAATGCTCAGCCCACGCAGGTGCAAAAATGTTTTTAGTTTTTTTTGCATTTTCCAATACGTACTTCAGTGTTAATACCCTCTCAATTTAGTTGGGGTGTTAGGAACAAGTATGCTTTTATGTTGAAAGAGTGCCCGCATTATGTTTTTCGTGAGGCTAAGAGTTGGTGTAGCGGCACAAAAATGTCTGCACTATCCTTTCTTCGTTAGGAGTTTGGAACTGGAACCCGTGTATAGCTAAAGGAAAGTTGGGCTCAGCTCGTTCTTTTCTTGTACCCAGTCGCCTTTGAGAGACGCGCTAGCTCAGGCTCCTCGTTGAGCTTTTTCCTTTCGCTTCCTCTTAGGCTTTTTAGTAGTGTACTTCTTGGAAGTCGTTACTCGCAAGCTTTTCTGTGGAGAATCATCCAAACTTAAAATTTGTCCGATATTTCTGCTGAAATCTCAGTTAGTGGATATAATGCAATCCAAAAACTGAAGTACGAATAGGTTTTTGTTTTCATCTGTTTATCTCGTAGCTGCGTTATCCTTGATAATATCGTTGATTCTAGGCCGGTTCGGGTGGTATACGAAAATAAAAATTTCTACATCTCATCGTTTGCATCTTGCTTCAAAGACTTCAATGTTATTCACTCAAATTAAGTCCATTGGATTTAGGATTTTAAAATTTTGTTCAGGTGTTTGACTAAAGCAAAGAACTTCCGATCTCGGTGTTTCCACTGCCAATTCTGTCGTTGCTCGTTTGGAATTCTTTCGGTCCCCTTTACGCTCGTTCCTCTGAAAGGTGTCCTTGTTGCGCGCTTGTCATTTCGTCGTTGGAAATCTAGTTCGCACCAAGTGCGGCGGCACAGACGAATTTTTTTCTTCAATTAGAGTGCCCGTGCCACACAAGTGGAGGGCGAGTGACATGCTGTCGCGCTGCTGCGATGTGGACGTCGAGTGAAGTACGACGGCTTCGTCCGTGCCAGCATCTGGTCGTTCGGACCTGCGGCCGCCCTTTCGTCTCACGAGTTCCCACGTCGATGAGATTGTGCTTCGGTTCTCAGACGGAGAATTCTCTGAACATTCCTACAGTGTGTGACGTGAAATTTGCAATTGGGAGCACATGGGTGTTCCTAGACATTTTCTCCAGGATGATGTTAGTGGAGTGTAGAAAAGGTCGTGTGGGGAGTACGTGTACTTTTCAGGCTCGCACCGTTTTATCATCTATACGTTGCTTAATGTTGAAACAATCAATGATTAAAATAGCATTAAATTTTAGCTGAACAATAACTTTCGTTAAGGACTTTTTCTCTGCCTTAGAAATGGTGGTTTAAAGGAAATGCCAAGAACAGCTGTTCGAGAGGCGGTCTACGATTCGTCACTAATTGGCTCGACCATTCAATAAATTTCCTGCCGTCGGTGTTTGGAAATTGGCTTCCAGTCTCGCGTGTGGCGCAGGTCTAAAATAAAGACTTCGTTAGGCTGTAGTTGAGAAGATTCAAAATATAATATTTTAACAATCGCGTTTTTACCGCAATTTTTGCCATCTAGATTTCTGTACATATCTGGTGTTGCTATTTCATTCAGTGTAGATCCTTTTTTTCCAGTTCTCACAATAATAACTTAAAAAAGGCATTTTATTCTAAAATAATGTTGTTGATTTAAGTGACTTAAGAAAACGAGCATTGAAACAGCCTGAACTTGGGGAGTGGTACTGCTTTGCTACTGAAGTTACAAGTTTATTGCTTATTTTATGCCCAAAGAAAACGGATTACGTACACTTTGCATTACATCGCATTCTATAGCGCACAAGCCGTGATCGGTCTACAAACAAAAAATTTTACTCTTATTTCCAAAGGAAATGCTGTTGAGTGTGAAGCCAAGCTGTGAAAGTTAATTTGATAGTAGATGATGGTTTTGTAACGCTTCGAAATTTAGCGTTTTCAATCGCCACTAATTTACTATTTTTTAGGTTCTTTATTAATCCAGTCATTTATTGAATGTAATTAAAGTTACATTTTCTCTCGTTATTTAAATAATTGTAGTGGGAAATAACTTATCTTCCTGGTGATCTCTGGCTTCTTTTCAGCGCGGGACCCGCTATCATTGCACAGGCGTCGGATTTTATGCACGAATTGTAATTCGTTGTGGTACCCTTTTTGCGCTAAGATATTCACTGTTCAGTGAGTCAAGCCCATCGCTCTTTTCAAGAGTGACTTGTAATGCTCGCTTAGTCTCATGTAATTGGCAGATGTGACAGTCCCGATGGGGCTGGCGGCCCTTACAAGAAGTGCATGCGTGTGGGCTCCCCTCATCCATCGGGTCCCCGCTACCGGTAGTCTGTAGCCAATTAGCATTTTTGGGTACTCGCCGTGTCACCCCAATGCCTTCTTCATGACGAGTAACGCGTGTCTCTTGGCATTTGCGTGTTTTTACCTGTCCCATAAAGTACGAGACACTGAGCGTTTGACACACCTCAATATCCTTACTCTAACACTGACCCCTTCCTGAATGTTGATCTGCATACCCTTCTCTTTGAGCCTTATTGAATCTTTTCAGTATGTGACTACTTTTGAAAATATTTCGTTTTGTTATTGGGAATAAAATTCATTTCCTTTAATCTTAACCAACGATTCACATTAGGTTTCTGTAACGTAATTACGGTGCTTCGCATTTTTCTTGCAGTATACCTGCCATCGAGCCAACATTTAGTCAAGGAAGAGTTCACACTAACTTTTTTTTTCATCCTGATAAACCTGCTTCCTGCATCTTTTCTTTCAAGTAAAAGCTCAGGAATGTGTATTGAACTTGCGGCTATACGCTGCCATGCACGACGCTACGTCTCTGAAACGCGTTTTTTGTTCGGGTGAATTTTGCGCCTCAGGTGAATCATGTAGAATTATTTTTCTTTTTTTTTAGTGAAGGATCTTTGACATTTTTGTAGTTTTAATATTTTCCTAATTGTAACCATTATCGTTATTGGCAGTAGGTGTAGTTGTGTCTACCTTTGATTGAAATAGCGCAACTTTTAGGAGTTGATGAAGTTCAGGTTAAAAGCTTAACTGTTACATGTCATTCGTGCAACTGATTTGTGTATCTTTTGATATCAAATTGGTGTAGTTAAGGTTGGTGATATTAGTGTGTTTTAGGTTAGAATACAAGTTCTTTTTGTACGTAACTCGGACTTCGTAACTCTGTTTTGACCTGAAATAGCAAATTTTAGAATAGTTAATGGGGCCTGGGATTTTCTGTGCTCTCACCTGGGCTCTTTCCTGATGAGCGACAATCCTGTTTGTGAATTTACCTCGGTTTTGCTCGTAAAATTTCTGGACATGCTTTGGGCGGACCGGACAAGATTTAGCAAGCTGTTGAACGTCGCTTCGAGTCCATCAATCCTACCCGCGATCGGGCATGCCTGAATGTATATGAACTTACGCCCAGTTACCCAATATTCCATTACATATTTTGGTTACATGCCGTATTGTTTTTCAAACCTATTTTGAAATTATTAAGCCTTTAGAGAGGAATGTTATCTTGGATGGGTTCACCTTGCTGGTGTTTCTAACAGCATTCATATTTTGTCGATATGTGATACTCAATGCTTCAATTTATGCTCTGTATTTTTTAGCTGGGATGGTTCATATTCTTTCCCCCATTTCTCAATTTGAAATATTCCTTCAGTGAAAGTGATTAACTGTTACCAGGTTTGGGGCGTAAAAGAAATTAGGATTAATGCTAGGGCAGATCTGGTTCATACAACAAAATAAGAGAGGGAAAGATAGGCTGCTGCTCTTAGTGGTTTGGTGCGGTTTTTTAAAGTTATTTTGTTTTACACCCTCATTGAGCGTCCTAGTGGGACGCGTAAATAATTAAAAATAATATATTCTGCACGATCTCGGTACTTCAGCATTTTTATTTTCACGTTTTCGTTAGCGTTAATGCAATTTCGAAGGGAAGTTAGGAGTCTACCACGCCCTACTGTTGGCTCCGCCCCTGATTTAATTAAGGATTTCTTTTCTGCCTTATTGAGCATAGGCCCGGTGCTTATTATAGTCATATAATGCTCACAATATAGCTAGCTGCAAAGTATTTATGTTACACCTGGCGCAAGGGAAAACTACGATCGGTTGCGACTGATGTGGAAAACTATTTGAATGTTTCCCTTATTCTGTTGTATTCTCACAAGGGTAGCATAGTTCATGAGTATGATTTTCACCCTGATTTAATCTGATTAAGTTAAACTGCATGTGAGTGAACACTCTCGCTTAAACAGACCTGATTTGTTTCACGTCTAGTTCCATTTTAGACGCAAAGTCTTGCTGGCAAGCGAGCAGCTGCTGTCGCTGTGGGCTGACAGCGACGTTGCACAGCTGCCTGCCGCGGCGCCTTTGTAGACTTGCTGCTTGGCTCCTGTAGCTCAGCGCTGCACTGATCGAAGCTTTCTTTTCAATCGCTAACTTGAGATTTCGAACGTTCTGCGATCCACGTCAGTGTCAACCGATCGCCGGGATAAACAATCGCGGTATTTTTCGCAAGGGACGTCGCTCGTAGGAGGCTTGCGCAAGAGTTTAGTTTTCTTAGCGGTAGTGATGGAGGCATTCATTTCAGTTGCCGAGTTGAGACTGTGAACACCTTCAGCGATATTTGTCGTAACCGACATCATTCGTGGAAGCAAGTGTACGATTTTAAGCAAGTGAGCCGTGCAGTGATAGAGGTGCTCATGTAAATCACTAACTTGAGACTTCGAACACTTACTAACTTGAGACTTATTTGTCGTAACCGACATCGTTCATTTGAGGTTTTAGTACCAACTTCATGCAGCTGATCAGTGCAGTAACAGGAGCGTTCTTTTCAGTCACCATACGCGACACTTTGAACTCTTTCAACACTTCGAAAATGACAGTTTTTTGTAAGAATTTAAGTATTGTATTTTTGCTATTTTAATTTTTGCTATTTTGCTAATATATTTTTGCTATTTAGCGATTCCAAAAATTCTTATATAGTGGGTGTCCTGATTTTAGGTCATTGGAACTCAAATTCCAATAGCGCTGCACGTCCTTATGCTGTAAGTTCTCAAAAAAATCCCTGTAGGCGGATCTTTCTCTGGACTCTACAGGAACGGCTGGGAAAGGAGGCGAGTGGGAGGGCCAGTGCCCGCGCCGTGGGGGTTCAGGGCTAAACAATGTCCTGGAATGCTAAAGGCTACATTAGAGTCTATTGATTGCTGCCCCGCAGATAAAGCATACGCTTGCGACTCGTATGTTCTACCTCGCACTGACTGTTGTGCGTCATCGGTCCTCTCGCGTGGCTTGCTCCGGGAGCTTGTCTTTCTCGTGTTACGCCTTTTCATTGACATGCATAATTTGTTGTGTAAATTCAAATTTCATCTTATTCATTCCTGCATCATACTACACAAACGCTTCCAACTGACGTCTGTTATTCCTTCTTTCTTGAACTTTACGTACGCACTACAGGCTCAAAGGTGCATGCGCTATTGCCTTGTTAGTTCACTGTCTCGAGAATTGTCAATTCTAAGCTTGATGGTACAGTCTTTCATGTATTCTTACACAATCGCTCGTTCTCACTCACGCGTACGTGAGAGGTATTACCTGTATGTTCTCCAACCCTACATTCTCTTTGCTTGCATTCGTATTGTAGATTTTGTTAGGAGACTGGTCGTCCTCCATTCCTTTGAAATGGAATAAGCTCTTTGTTTATTTATGGCTTCAGAGTGCGGCTCGTGCACTTTTCATTGTTTGCAGTCGCAGTATCTTGCTATTGTGATGACGACAGCTCGTATGAGAATTGTTTTACGAGTATCTAACTGGTAACTCCATCGAAATTCAGTGTCATCGCCGAAAGTGATACAACATCGCTACATATAATATAATGAATGTCCCATTTATTCATTTGCAATTTTTTGATGAGCGTTTTCGTTAATTACATTACGTTTGTCGAAAATTCATATAGTTCATTTCTTAATTTCAGTTTGATATGTTGACGTGCATTGTTGCAGGACAAGTTATGAACTAATTTAATAAGAATAATTTTTTTTTGAATAGTTTTTATTAGGGAAGGAACTTTCCTCGCATTTCCCATCGAATATGATGAGCAATCGATTTTGTCGAAAAGCACGATTTAGCCGCGAGCTACCGCTGCTGTGGTGTTTCTATTCCAGCTCGCTTACCTGATTACCATCGATGCTTTTCGTTATTTCAGTACTCCGATTTTTTGTCAGGGTTCTTTGATTTGGCTATCGAATTGGAATCATCAAATTTTTCTCCAGTTTGCTCGCTTAATCTCTCTTGTGTGTCATGGCTGTGATATTTGATCCCTATTAAGGAACACTGAGGTCTTATATACGCTGCTGGGGACGGTCCGGTTTCGTTTATCAGTGGTTTTACGATGTTCGCTTCTGGCTATAAACGCGGCCTTCTTCAAAAAGAACATCTCTGTACGCTGCTGCTCCGAGGCATAGAGATGGCGCTGCACAATGCGGGGCTTCTCAGATGGGTCGTGTGAGGGGCATTCTGCCGGCGCTGGAGAGATGGTCGGATCCGAAGCCGCTCTGCTCTACTTTTGCATACAGCGGCCGAGCAGTCGTTGCGAGATGCGTTGGGGAGTCTGCGCAGATGGTTGCTTGAAATGTTGTACTGTTGCATGCGATTGTCAAGGAGCTTGTGCTCTCGAAATGATGCACACTGGAGAGCTAGTGCTGATTTTTGTGTAAATGCTCTCATCTTTCATTTCATTCCGGAAACCGGTTGGTTACTTGTTGGTGATATCGTAAAGTATAGATAAATCTTGGGTAGATCAGAGCAGATGCTGAAACTCATAACTCAAAAACTTTGCTTTCCTAGTTCTACAATGGATCTGCTTTATCTTTGAGGCTTCTCCGATACAGATCTGAGGGAATGTTAGATGTTCTGGATCGTTGTGAATTATTCTGCTGTGGGAGTTCGAGTAGTACTCAAATTATTTCTGAAGAGATGGGTTTCATAGACGGCCCGTAAGAAAGTTTACCCATTCATCAAGAATAATTTTAGGGCATCTGCATGAAGTGAGAGCTGTACGAGATGCTGTGCCATAAAACAGGACTACCCTGGCGGCCAATGTATATCACATGCTATGGTCAGTTAATATTTTTATCGGTTATTTATCAGTTTAGTTATTAATAATTCGCCTGGAGTTCTGACTTTTTCTTATTTTCTTTCTCGTGAGAAATCGTCATTTCACTTCTTGTAGCAGCTTTTTCATGCACAAAATTTACGGTTACCTCGCGCCGACGTCGCTATGATGGGATCGTTGCAATGAGCCGTTTGTATGACGATTCTGCCCATCGGGGAAGTTTTGAGAACTGGTGGGGACACCCGATTAAATTTCATAGCCTTTCTTCCAAATGTGAACATGATCGCGCGTTTCTAATTTGTAAGGCTGATTAAGATCTCGTGCGTACCTTGAAGATGTTTCTTTTGCAACACAATTGAAATCTCTAGAGCAATGGAAAATCGGCCACGATCTTCACATCTTGTGAATTGACTTGTCAATTACCAGCGGCCGATTGCTGGCGACCACTACAGTTGGAGCTCAGGGGTCTTCAGGAACAATGTGCGGCTCCATACGAGTCTCAGGCGATATTTGCTGCACTAAATGCCGTTAAGCGTCGAAGCTTTTAAGCACCTCTTTAGCGCTTAATGTTTCGTGGGGTGTTGTTTTAAAGTCACTGCGTAGAGAGAGCTGTCATAAGCGTCAGCACGAGTGATGACGGTTCTTATGACTAGTGTTATTCGCTAAGGTCGGGCCCGACTGCTTTACTTGTGTTCTTTTGTGCCATTCAGCTAAGTGCCTTTTTTCTTGCGCTCTGCAAGGGGATCCTATGTCACATGCGCAGCGCCCCTTCGCCTCTTGTTCGTGACGAGCGTACCCAAGTTCTCGAGGGGGCCTGAGAAAAATGCATGCTGCGCTTCATCGTTAGCATTATCATTACGTTTTCGTAACATCGTGAGAAGTACATGTTTCATTTTCCGAAAAACATTACTTCATTGGATTTTTTCTGTATAAAACTTTTGAATACATTCTTGTGCACACTTCATTGGCCGTTTTGCAGCTACGTGAGCCTATCATGGTTTATTGTTATTGTCTGCACACGGAATTTCGTTCTTAAGGTAAGTCGTTCGTGATGCTGATAACCATTTTATTTTGTATTGACTGCACGCCTACAGCTTCCGCATCTTCATTTGTTTACTTGGCGAATCTTTAACTCGATGCGTGCGCGTGTCTATACCCATAAAAATTAGACCGACCTGAATAACTCACGGATATGTACTGTAACGAGCGTGTAGGGTAGCTGAACAAGCGCAGCGGTTCAAATCGTGTCGTAAATGGCTCACGCAGCCGCGTCATGTCGGACGTAAGCTCCTCTCGTGTGGAAGTCATTGACACATTTCTGCAATCCGTGCTAGTAACCGACTCGATTTACGCGTGTTAATAAAGCGTTACTTTTTTATTACGAACCAAGAAGTGTCCATTCTTTGTGGAGGCTTACGTACGATATTCTTCTCCAGAACCCTTGCGGTTAAGGCGCACATTTTATTGCTTTAGCCCGGGCATGCACGCTGTCTGTGATGCATTCCCATTTCGGCCGTTGTACTTTATTGACCGCTTATCTTTTAAGACCACAATAGAACTCGTCTTGCAGTTCAGGTCCAGCTCGGTGCTGTATTATTCCTATTTTATGGCATCTCTCATAATTCCGGACCGCTCGCCCTGTTTTTTTCCTGAGAAAGCTTATGTGCGCATTTTATGCACTCCAATTGTGTCTTTAGAACCATTGTTTGTCGAGCTTATGCGTCTAGCTCTACGAAACTGACGCGTGAGTGCTTTGTGGTGCCCTTAACACCGTCAAAAATGCACTTCATCATGAATTATTCAGATGAGTTTCATTTTTGAATAATGGAACTCTAATTAACAGGATGGAATTTGATAATGATTTCTGTTGCAAGACTGCCTGGTGTGAAGGTTCGTGTGGCGCTGCTTGATTAGCTCCAAGATGCTGGAGTAGGCAAGCTGTGAAGAGCGCAATGTCTGCGGTGCTCAGTTTAGTCGAGAGTTCTCTGTTAAACGCTTGATCTATTCTGATTTTACTGCTAGCACTATCTTCTGTGTGTGCGTGGGCCTATTCGTTCTCATTTTATCCGTCTGCTTCGCTGACTAGTCCAATTAAATGCCCGCTGGGTTGTGAAAACGTGTGGTTCACACCTCATCATAACTTGAAAATTCTTTATTTGTGGTTATGACTTGAGTTATTGGTTGACGTGTTTATGCGCGGTGGAAAGTATGCAATCCCTGTTCATTTGAAGATTCTTTTTCGTCACTAGTGATGATCAAATTCTGTTAAGAATTTTTTGTTATGCGGCTTTATTACCCTGCACTATTTGCGTCCTACTTGTTCACCGAGTATTTTAACGATCCCCATTTTGGCATGCCTAACCGCTCTGTGCTTCGCTGTGGCTGCATTACGCTTCTTTTCTATTGTTCCCCGTGAGCATAACAATATCTGGACGCCTCAGTTCATTGAATCACTTCCCTACCTGGCGCGTCGTCCACTTGTCATCATTATGTGGACAGCATAAGAGACCGAATTGGGGCTCCTTTGGCCTGGTGTGCAGCACCACATGTGCCAATTAATTAAGAATGGTCGCAGTGTTCTGGCTCCCTCGTGGCTGCTAGCAATCTTTTTAGCTTGTCGCAACAAATTAAATTGTCCCCGGTTGTGTGGGAACCGAGGGAACGCACGCTTCTGATCTTCCTCCTCCTCTTCCTGCGGTGAAGTTTGAACAGTTCAGTCCGAAGTCGCATGTCATGCATGCGAGCGCCGAGGCTGGGCGTTGCATGCCCTGGTCTCGCTCACTCTGTCCTCACTGTTTACGTGAGGCAGGGGAAAAAATCAGACGGTAGGAATTGTTAATTATTAATAAGAAAAGGAGTTTTATATTGCAATGCAAGTCACATTAACGTATTCTTGTGACTTGCACTGATAACGTGATGTGGATGTGAGATGGATCTTAAAGTTCATAAACGTGCACGTGCAAAATGTATTCAATGTAAAATCCTATGGAAGAATAGACAATTTTTCTGTTGAAATGTTTTTGTATGAAAACGCTCATACAGCACGAATCCATCTCTATCTTTTACCTTGCAATGCACTGGGGAATAACTACTGAGAGCAATGAGCTCATACTTATATTCTTGCTCTTGATATGAATCTTACAGGTCAAAAATGTTTCACCGTCTCTCTGTGATGGTTCTTAAAGAGTGAAAACAATTTATTTTTATTTTTAGCCCATGTTTTTTGGCAGTTTTAAAAATAATTTTTTGGCCGTGCTGATACCCTGAGGCTCACAGAATTAATATCAAACGCTTACTGTTAATCAACATCATGCTGCCCTAATATTTTACACAGTATCACTTTCAATATCAAGATGTCATTGTATTTAAAGATTGGGAAATTTATTCGTATTCAAATGTAGGAGGACATAATGCTGGTAGTGAAGCACCAGTGTATTTACACACCATTTGTTCAAATGTGTCGCCTAAACCAGTGTAAAAATATTCGCAAATCGGATGTTTTTTGCCAGTTTGTTTTGCAAATGACATTTTCCACGTCGCAGTCGCTATTTTCTGCAATGTGTCTTGCCATTAGTGTTTCGAGCTGCGTGGAACTTATTTTAACAAGGTGCTGAAACTTCGCCAGCAGAAACAGTAAAGTAGATGAAAGTAGGGAACATTTTAACTCTACTGGAACGAGAGCGTGAATCTTGAGTTTGATGACGGGTTCTTGCCTCCATTTAGTGGTCGTCCTATTCTGGAGTGCAAAGATGAAGTGCATTGCATTTATTCGCTACTGAACACCTCAAAGAGGCATTCATGGCGAGCCTTTAACTCCTAATGCTCCTCCTCGGCGTCCATAAATTAATTGACACCATCAAAGGAAATTATTAACCAATGGTTGAATGCTCGGATGACAGCCCTCAATTGTCAGGAGCAGAAATATGTTCCTTAAACCGCGTTCTCGTGATACGCTCCGACGGCGACTAATGAGTCATCATAGTCAATTGCCCTCCCAGAAACCTAGCCAACGCTGTAAATCTAGCGTAATTCCAGGCATCCGAGCTATTCTTCAACTGCATTGATCTTCCGAGTGACACAATATCAATAGCGAGGTGATCAGAGTTGTTTCTTCACGTTTTATTGCACCTTGAAGTACTGAAGGCTTAGAATTTTTTTCCTGTGATTTAGAGGCCTCAGTGGTGCTAAGCATAATTTACCCGAGCATTTTGCCGAGTTCTGGCTGTACTTGCATGCTAATATACGTCTCATATTTTGAGAGCATGGAAGATATGCGTTGTGTATGTTCCTGTGCTCAGCAAAGTTCGAATCGTTTTGTGCTAGTTTCAGACGAGTTCTCCTGTGATGCTGGTTTTCGAATGAATTGCTGTTCTAGTCTGAGGCAATTTCAATGGACGATTGTTTTCCTTTACTTCGTTAGTTTGTAAGCCTTCCTTGTTTTGAACACGTTTTTTCAAAATTATATAAATGTTTTACTTTCCATATTTCGTATGGCCATAGGCGATGCTGGCGCTCCTGGAATGGACTAAAGAACAAACGAAGTATGTATAATGAGCAATTGTTCGATTTCTAAATCTTGAATAGAAACGTACCGTGGCACTGCGTATTTCATTTACCCCCATCCCATCCCACCCCATGTTTCATAAATCTAATCTATCATTATTACTCAAAGTGTTTCTCTTTGAAGCCCTTGACGTAATCTGTCTGCCCTATGAAGGTGCGAGTTAGAAACTACGTGAATATAAATTAGCAGATGGTTCCCGTGTCAGGAAGAGCTTGTATCATCAGAGCGAGGCTTGTAGCTCCTTCTAGTGCTGGATGTATCTTGCCTCGTCGTAAAATGGCATTTTCATGCTCATCTGAGCGTGCATTATTTTTGGCTTGGATGAACTCTCGAGTGGCGTAATTATTTCTCAAGTCGGTGAGCTATGATCCAATTTTGTGGGGCGATGATGCTCCCCAACATGTTTACAGCAGCGCGCATCGCGGATTAATTTTTGCTGCGAGGTGTGTGTCGTGTTGACCGGGTTCGAGGTCTCCTTTCTTCACCTGTTGAAGATTTTAATATCTCGCCCCAAAAACTTATAGCCTAATGTCTTGTATCGTTCTTCGGACTTGAAGTAGCTGTTAATATGTCCTCAAGGTGAGTATTCTATATAAATCAAACGTGTGATCAATTGCCTTTTGCCTCATGTTTGGTGGCTACGTTTAAGAAAGTAAATTAAAAAGCGTGAAGTATTCACGAAAACTGAATATGAGCCTGGGAGATCAACTAAGTCCCTTTCAAATAACTCCCTGTATTGATGTTGCCATTTAATTTGAAGGTCTATCTATATTGTTGAGTTTTTTAGGCATGAGCCTTAACCCTTTACTGATCAAATCATTTTGACTATATGTATTTTTATTTATATAGTCAAACATATAGACAGACATATGTTCAATATGATTACATTAGTAAAAAGTTCAGGTTCATACTTAAAAAACGATGTACAAATAGAACTTCAAATTAAGTTGCAACTTAAACACAAAGGGTAAAAGATTGCATAATAAAAAAATTATGTTCTGCGTTTTGAATATTGTTGGCCAAACCGAACTTTACTCAACTCACTTAGCTACAGTTTCAGAGAGTAATTCTATTGTTTTCCGATACCAATCAGAACCTACTCTTTTGAGATAAATCCTTTCGAATATTCTATCGGAAACCTAATGTACGAAAACTGATGCAATGTTTTCCAAGAGAAATTGTGTTAATCTAATTAATGAGTCCAGCATCATGACAAAAAAATTATTGAAAATCTAATTGTACGAAAAATATAGCACATGAAAATCTAGACTCGACTATTAATTTCAGCACCGCCTAATGCATTGCCATCCCAATATCAAACTGTTCTGGTACCTTCGCTATGTAATAGAAAATTGTTGAGCGTTAATTCCTACTTTCATTGTTCTTCATGCAAAAATGATGAATCAGTAAATACAATTCGATTTACGATCGCTCGACTTTCTAACAACCTTTCTCTTCGTTTAAAAGCTCATGCTTATTTTATGGCAAAAGTGATATGTTATCATTGTATTTTCAAATGTGTGCTACTCCAACGAGATTCCTAGTATCAACCTTTAATAATTTTCTAATTTCGCTCATAGAATTAAAATTCGAATCGAAAGCTATTCACCAGCGCGTACACTTGTAAAGGGTAGAGGGGCAAGTTGAGAAAAAGAGAGAAAGCTATGCTGCCTGACAAATGTTCACTAAACATGCGTATTTTAGGCGCTGTTTGTTGTGACAGCGTCTGCTACTTTCACGGAGCCCCTCTGCATCTCTTCTGTGTTCGCGCTGCTGCTTGTGTGTCTAGTGTTCCGGCTCCTCGTAAGCTTTGGCTTGGGTGGGTACGATTTCCGCTAGCTGTGCCAGCGTTCATCTCGCTCTTGTTACGAAGTGTTTCTCCCGTCTAAAGCACCGAACCATTTGCTCTGCTACTCTGCATTGTGTTATTTTCTGCCATGCCGTAATTTGTTGAAGGCCTGCCAAAATTTGCAGCGGCATTGAACTTAATTTGGATATCAATTATTTCCCCCTCTGTTGTTTGACCTATTTTTTTATTGCACATAACGGTGATGAATTTCAGTAGTTAGTGCTCATATGTGCTACCTTTGTAAAATTTGATAAGAAACTTCAATTTTGATTGCATACAAGTCTCCTCAGAAAGGAGTTAGTGAAAAGCTGTCCTTCAATTTTGTTACAGTCAGCGTCAGTTATGTGCGGTTTTGGCCTCGAGTCCACGTCAGCGGCCATAGGTCAGGCAATTGGATTAGGTTAAGTTTGCTATTTGCTGTGCCATAAGGGTAGGTTTCTAGTGGTCCTCTAGTGCGCGTTTGGGATAACAGCCAGACCGAAGTTCTTACTCTCCATTGCGGCTGCTGGTCGATTTTTATTTCTTCCTATCTTACATGTGCGATTCTTATATTCCTGTGTAATTTTGCATGTTGATTTAATTAAAATATTTGTGCTCGTAGCAAATAATAGTTTAATTTCACCTCTCATTTCAAAGTTCAGTGTCGTTTTTCTTTCACTGATCCTGAAAACAATTTCTATGAATTTATTTTTCACAGTTATTGCTCTTCTTCTATTCTGTTTCCGCGATGTCATTCAAATTTATTTTAAAATGGCTGCTTTTCAAACTCATTTTGCTAATCGCCGTCGTTATTTTATTTTGCTTTTGATCTCGTTTCCTGTCATCTGTCTCTCCACTCAGACCGCTCGATCAAAGATCCCCGACATGCTCTTCATTGCTGTGATCGTTAGCTCCGCTGCTCGGCTAAATTCGAACATTCTCGAAAAAGACGGTCGACATCCACCCTGAAAGCCTCGCACGAGTTGCGCCATTCTGATTTAATTCACCGACTCAGATTGATCGGTCGTATTTTACGTCTGTTGATCGTAATTCTTAGTCTAGTAATTTGATCAATTTAGAGGCGTAATTTAACGGTGAACGATAAAAGCTCTCAGAATGAACGGGCCAATGGCGTTTCGTGATTTGGGGCTCAAAGTACAGGTACGGGTGCTTATTCTGCTGCTTGCGTCAGTAATGTGTGATGAATTCTTCTCCTCAAATGCCATTTAATCCTTTAAAATCGATGCAGGGTCGTGTCGGGCTGTACATCTGTGATTCATGTTTTCATACTCAGTGATAATAGAGGGCATCCAATAGCATATATGGGTAGGTTCAGTTATATCATTCATGATGTATTCAATATTTTATTCATATATTTACTATAGCATGTTATTTTGACGTACAGTGTGCCTGTTATATTGAATATTATTATCTTTTGTGAAGAGTACAAGCTATCTTAACCCTAAAATGATCACTCAATTTTAATTGACCTTTGAAATAATTCAGTTTACTCTTGGCTTCCTTCAATTTTCACACCTTCTTCGCTATCTCTCATTTGTCTTTACTTCTTTTTTATTCTTAACTTGCTATTCCTATGCGCTGGGGATCGTGTGTGGAAACACTCCTTTTGCATATATTCCCAGTTTTCTATAGCTTTTACTGAATGGTCCCTTCTATTTCGGCGCGATTTATTCTGAGCCAATAAAACGCTCCAGTCTCTACCATTACTTTAACTACGAGGATGGATACAATATGCACACAAGTGCGTAAAATATGAACGATTGATTCCGTAAAATTTCGTTCATTAACAAAATACGTGGCGTTGAGTAGGGCTATCCCTAGTGACACCTGCAGTCAGCTGTAGGCCTATGTATGAGGTGTGTTGGTGTTCACAGGGTTAAGAAAGATTTTTTTTCGCACAGAATTATTCGTTTGTTTTACGACGTAGTGATGTAACTGATGTAACTTCCGTCCCGTTTTAAATGTCCCGTTTAGTATTGAGCATTTGAAATGTTGAAGTCGACTGTTTTAAAGAGCTTTACGACTGTTATGTGTAGATGTAATGTGAGGATTATTAGACGTGTTTAGGAAAATCCTTGCCGCCATTTCAGCTAAATCTTCTCAAAAAGTTTTCATTTTTTTTAGGTGACGTTAGAACAGTATTGTAAATTACTGGTAGACTTATATGGTATTTAATGAAGTTACAGAGCGTAAAAATAACTAGAAGGATAGGCCTTATTAGGCGTCTGTCATAACATTTTTGCATACATATTTATATTTTATGATGTATAATTTTTTATGGCCACTAATTAGATTTTTTGACTTGAGAAAATCGAACATGCTCATTCTTGCTCAGTAAACAAATCTATTAAGCATTCCATTAGGCACTCAAAGTAGGAGCTAGTGCGAATGTTAGAAGCCAGGGCAAGGAAAGTGTCTGACAAAAGAAGCTCTGTGGCTTTGATGTAGACAAAATGGGAGCATCACATGTCCAGTGAATCTTTTTTAGAGGGACTTGGATTACCATTAAGAACGTGAGCTCCCACAAATGTAGCTACAGTTCGCTGTTCTAAGAATTCATTCGTGGGCTTACGTTTATCGACGAATAGAATTACTTGCCAGTCCTAGTTGAAGAAAATTGTTCTCTGAATTGCCTCGCTTACAGCGGTGACGGACTTAACTTTTTTCATGAAGTACATGGAAACGCTTCAGTGATCGCTGCTGAATTCCTTATTCTTCTATATTAGCGGAAACCATAACGAGAAGTGTGGATGCATCTCTTGTATACGCACTTGCATGATCTTGTATACGAATGAACGTTTCATATACTGAAGGGCGATAGAATTCACTTGGTGTTTTTTTGGCATTGACAGAACTCGAGTGTTTTGGATGATGCGTGTGTGCTGTTTTCATTAGTTTTAAATTTAAAATAAGTGACATGTTTGAATGAGGTGTATGGTGTTAACCTGTCTCACGTGTAATTTTAAATCTTTTTACAGCGAACTCAAAATCGTAAATTGTAAACCCGCTACGTTTGTCTTGCGCATTTAGTGCGAACATCGTCTTCAGTTGACCTCGAGTCGCATCTTTGGGTCTTCATATATTCTCAACGCTTCAAATAAATGCATTTCTAACTTCTCCCTGGGCTCAGAACACGGAATGCTCTACATTTGACCCTGTGGTTTTTCATGTTTTGTAGCCGTTCGGTGTTTTGGTGACATTGTGGCGACTGAACAGCTGTGAGCTATTGCATCACCTGAATGCCATCCAACTGTTTTGTGCTTTTGTTTCAACCGTGAAGCGTCCCATGTTCCACCGATGGAACGATAGATTTAATACAGTTTAGTTTTAAATTCCTGTTCCGTTCAAAATTGGAATGAATATTCACACACGTGCATAATATGTGAACGACTGTTGGTACAATATTTGGTTTATTTGAAAATTAAGTTAGCCATTTTAGGGATGAATCTGCCGTTGCGCCGTATGGTATATTAATATAAATCTTATTTTCTCCACCAGGCCCTCGTGACGGGTCCGGGCAGCGGCCTCCAGTACAGCGAAGAGGTTGTCCACGCTGGCAGTCCTGTGCTGCCTGACATGCCCCTCCACTCCTCCAGAGAGCACCTCTACGTGCTCACGAAGAACAGGGTGAGTACTTTAACGAGTGCCAGTGTCATGATTTGGCTAGTGTAAGGCCTATTGCATGACCGGATGATTACTTTATCGAATGCCAATAGTATAATTTTTGTGTTAAGACCTGTTTCATAAAGGGTGGGACTTATTCGATTGCTATTTTCAAGACCTTCGTTGTTTAAATTCATCTTATTATCGTGTGATTACCCACTCGAATTCCAATGTCCTGATTTTTGTGCTATAAGACCTATTGCCTTACCAGTTTAGAGAACTTATTCGAATAATCAATTTTCAAGACTATCGTGCTTTTTGACCCGTTGCATCACAGAGTACTGACTACTCAGATGCTAGTTTCAAAACTTCTGTGCTATTTGACTTATTGCGCAACCAGATGAGAACGCACTTCAATGTCATTCCCAAGATTTTTGTACTTCACCCTTAATGCGTGCCATTCACAGAAATTGGCATTAGAAATAACTTGTAATTAATTCCCTTTTCAGATTAAAATTTGCCCAGACAGTAAAAGGTTTAGATTTAGTGTGCATAAGTTGTTGGATTTCATTGCTCTATCGTTTTATATTGAATAGGGTTGTTAGTTTTCTGAAAGTTACGGGTTGTCCCAATTCAAATTTAATATTCTCATCACACCAGAATTCGAAACCATCCCACGAGGTAAATAAACGTACTCAGTACTACTGCTTTAGTTTTTTCACTTGTTATTAAATTGTTATTATAAGAATGCACTCGTTCTTTTCATTGGTTTGCATAGATCTGTATGTTAACAAACGTACGGAATAGCTTCACGAAGACGACTGTTGAGTTTCACAAAGGTTTTTGAATCGGATGATATAGGTGTTAAGGATTTTTTATAGGGATTTTTTATTCAATTTATTTTGCGAATGGTTGCATATTGGCATTTGATTTCAAAATTGATGAGGGATTATTTGCAGCCTCCCTTGGCTTAGTTTATCTTTTGTGCCGTCCATCTATCCATCCAGTACTCAAATCCAATTAATGTACTGTCTTTCGCGCCTATTTTCCTCGATTATTTTTACTTCCAATTCAATTTTCGAATATGTTTTCATTTACACTCAGTGCGGTAATACTGTCCTATGCGCGGATTGTTGTTACTTCCTTAATAATTTGGTGTTGTTATACGTTGATTTTTTCATTAATTGATTATGATTAAAATTTTGTAATTTGCTTCAGCAAGCATTTCGTTGCCCTGAATTTCAACCATGGATCTGTGACTACTCCAGAGTGAAATAATACTCGTAGTTTCGCGGCTTATCCATTGACTTTAGCTACTTTATTTCGAGAAAATTATGAATATTTGCTTGTTTTACTTATTGATTAAACATAGAATATATCATATAGGATTCCACTTTCTCTCTGTTGTGTGTGTGGCTGCAGTGAGGGCCTCTCCCATATCATGCAACACGCTCGTTCGCAGAAAACTGTTAGCATCTATTCGTCTTCTTTCTGTGTGGTGTTTTAAGCGAAGCCGTGTGTTCGAACCGATAGTTGCGACCGTTATGTGCCTGTAAATTTAGTTGCCACTTAACCCCCGTCACTTTTTGGATTGGGAGGAATTCATCTCTCCACGTCTTTTAGGGCTGATGCGTGTCTTGCCCCAATTAGAGCGCAGGAGCGCCCTTCGTAAATGACTTGCTCTATCAGATAAACTAACCGGTCTCTTGAGCATATCAACATAGCCGTCCGGGGTCCGCACATGAAAAATGGCATTCACACCCCTCCACCGTTTGATCTTTTGTGTAAAATTCGACTCCTGGTCGCTTAGGTGTATCTTGTTAATTCTCCTGGTGCGATGGTTAGATATATGCATGTTCGCTGTCCAACCCATTCTCCGCTGGCAGTATATAATGGATCTGCGACAAAGATGGATTGTAGTCGTTCTTGTTCACAAGCGCAGATTGAACACGATGCTTCAAATTGAGAGGCTTCACTAGAATTGATCGACGTGTAGTTAGCTTTTTGCTTGTGTTACACCACCTCGGGTGAGGAAAGCGATGTTTACATTACTATCCTGCAGAGCTATGGCTCCATGCATTATTCAGAACATACACTTCTGAGTCCACACAAGATTCCAGAAGTTTCTAGTTTCACATTTTGCAATTCTTTGAGCATTTCACTGGATAAACTTCCAGTTTCAAAACCCTAGTCCTTCTTCAACGCGCGTAACATGCATTCGACGTCATAGTTCACACTAACGTTATTGGTGTTTCCTCATTCGAGACATTCGTGCTTTGATGAGGTCGTAACCCTCGCTCTCGACACTGTCATTTGGAAGCTTTATGCTCGAACTTATCGACGCTAGCCCAGTTTTGCATAATATTCAGCGGGTGCTTTGCCAGCTTGTGCCTCCAGGGAGCTACTGCTCCGCGCCCGCAGCTCCTTCGCTGCGTGCGCGTGATGAAGTCAACGAATCTGCGTCCTGCCGACAGCCGCGATTGAAACCAAATTTTCTGACCATTTTCGAGTCGAGGGTTTCCATGCAAGGAAGTGTGTAAATGTCGTGTACGAGTGACCGTTGTGAGGCGATAGTGTTGTATGATTCTCGCGCAAACTCGTGTTTCATGTCCTTTATGGTAATTATTTTATATAATATTAGTTAAACGGAGTGGACTGATGCACATGCAAGATAAAACACGATAATAGTATATCTCACGCTCATAGCCTAGTCTTGTGTTCAAACTGACGTATTTGAAAATATAATTCAAATAGTTCGTAAAGCTATGGAGATTAGCGAGTTTCTCATTGACAAGCATTTTTTTGAAGCAATCGGTTAACTTCATTCAAATTAGTCTAATTTAATTAGATCACTATTTGCTCAACATCTGGCCAAAATTGTAGGTTGACTGACGACCTTCAGTGATTCACCATGAAGTAACCTGATGGTTTATTTTGTTCATCACCATAAAATTAGTTTATATTGCTCATCAACATAAAACCAAATCAACATTTGATTATGTTGAATCAAACTTTCATTTTCATATAAATCAATTTTGCTCGTCAAAAAGAACCGTATCCCAAGTCTTACACGTGCCTCAACAAGTTTCTACGTTCCTTCATATTGTTCACGATGAGCAATTTGAACATGATCATCCTGTATGACTAGAATTGTGAATAGCGCAAAAATTTTATTCGCTTCCATCATTTCTTGTTCGGCGTTATTTAATCTCACGACTCGCACGAATACCGGTGCTGATGATCAGCATCCTTCCCCCAGGTTTTTTAGCCCGCGTCAGGCTCTGTCGAGCTCTCTCTCCCTTTCTGACATTTTTGCTCGAAATTTTATCTAGGGTGACTTTTCCCCCCCTGTTATTTGTCTTGGTTTTTTGTGCGCTGGTGGTCGCGGAAGAGCACGTGGTGTTAACTGCCCTATAAAATTGGGGACTGCGCCCCCTGAGCCGTCCTTCATCCTTCGCCACTCGGAATATTAACTGCGCTACTGAGGTCCCGCTGGTCGGAATCGTCTGCTCTGCTCTCTCTTGGCTGCTGATTCCTGCCGCCGTCGTCATCGTCGCAGGAGAGACGACGCTGTGTAAAGCTGTACCTGCGAGCCGGCCATTGAGATCGAAACATTAATTGATCGCGTGGCTTGCTGAGCATTGCATGTTCTGCATGTTTCTGTGTTTATCTCCATGACTTGTTCAGGTTAGGAATTATCGAAGGTTTCGAGAGTTCTCGCTATTTTAGATCTAGCCACGTAAAAATTTACTGAGAGCCTTGCAATGCATACGTGTACGAAGTTGTGTACGAATTGTGTTCCACACAAATTCTGTTTTCTTATGTCGCTGGGCTAAGAGATTCGTATTTGAATACTTCCAATTACCTTTCTCTGAATTTTTTTAAATGTATTACAATTTTGTACAGATTTTTTTGTATGCTATTCTACGGTTGAAGTATTAGAATCTTTATTCTTTCGAGCTTAACTTTTTTTTTAGCAAAATTGAGGAATTTCTAGTCCTAGAATTCCCAATTTTTTGTTACTTCAACCAAATCTCAGTGCAACCTGGCTCTAATATATTTTTCGGAAGTGTAATGGTTACGTTTTTCACAATTTTGTGAGCAGTCTTTTCATAATATGAATAGGTTTCAGCTTATTTTTTATTAAATTTACTTAAGAATCGGCCGCTTACGCTGCGGAAGTTGAGAAGATACTTCCACATGGACCGCATTTCGAGGAAGGCTCATGAGCTCGAAAGCTCTTAGCGTCTGTCATCAACCAAGGGGCGGTGGGATTTAGACTCGTGGCCCTGCACGACGCCTATAATTCTCGCGAGGAGCAGAGATTAGCATAAGCCTATTCCTTTTGTATTGCTTTCCGACTTCTGTGCACAATTTATGGCCTAGGGAAACTCTGATATCGAGATCCTTCCGTCGCTCACTTTTCCGCCTCGCTTGCTTGGATCTATCATTGATCAGAGGAATAGAAGTCACAGGAAAGCCTACCTATCGGATGGTCCAGAAAGAGAAAGTGTGTACATTGTCGACTTGAGTAGCGGTTCGTTTCGCTTGACGTCTGACCTTTCATGTTTCAACTGTTTTATGTCTATCGTATACTGGAATGTCATTATAGAGTTCACGCTGAAACTGTTTTATTCAAATACAATATTCTATACAAATGTTCACGGTAACTTGTTAGTGAGAACAGGGACTAGTACTTGTAGGGTATTAAAGGCACGAACCCCTAATTTTATAGAATTTGTGGATATCTTGATTTTACTAGTCCATACTTAAGGTGTTATTGTCTATTGCATCACATGCACAATTTCATCAAGGTCGTTCTGTTATCAAGTAATCTGATTCTGTTTCTGTTTTTGTTTTGTTTTTAGTAATCTGATCGTATCTTTGTAGTACAAGTGTCATTTTTCTCGTGAGAAGTGCATTTTGTCATGCCTTCAATATTCCGAAACAGTTACATTCTCTGCATACATGCACCAATGCCATTCAAGATCATGTGAATGTGTTTCATTTTTACTCTAGTTTTCAAGTATGAGAAAATTCATTTTACTCTGCGCGAGCTGTAATTTCTTCAGGTACTACCACCATCTGAATTTGGTTGCCTCCCATACAATTATGTGAAAGAGTTTTCTCTTCAAAGCCTATGGCCTAAATAGACCTGAATAAATTTGCTTTAACGCTCCTCATGCGTAAGCCAGTATTGCAATTCTTTGGCCAAATAGTTTTCGTCGGAGAAAATCTTAAAAAGAAAATATTGGTGATTGGGCCAATATTCTCTTGGTGTCGGCGGTAATCGTATTCCCGACGGCGCTTAAGGCGCGGTTCGCTGTCGCGGTCGGCAACCGTTTGACGGGATCGTGTTTTGACGGAGGCTGGGCCTGCTTTACACCAGCGATAAGCAAACCGTGAGGCGTCAACACCGACTCCTCCCTGCCAAAATATTGACGACTTCCTGAGGTTTGTCATGTGTGTCGTGCAGCAAGAATGTCGGTGCCAACAGCGGCTCTGTCTTTACTAGGTTCTGCAAACTAAGGTGCCCATTCGGCACGTTACACTTGAACGGGCAGAATCGTTTATGTCAGCTCTTCGAATAAAATAAATAATTATTCTACCTGCTTTTAGTTTTTCATGTGGCCTTTAGTTGCACGCGACACTTCACACAAGTTTGCATTTCTTCAGCCGGCCTGCAAAGCCAGGTGTAGTGGGAGCAGTTGCCGGCTCTGCCGCCATCTCTCTCCAGGCTGCAGAGTTTTGCCTCCTGGCGGCAGTTTGCGCCTTTTTCTGCACTCGGCAACTTGAGTGAAGTGTTTGTGCCTCCGAGACTCCCTGATGTCGTTACGCTGCTCCTGACTTGCACAATAAATAATCGTGAGCATCTGTATATATTTAAAGGCCTCCCTCCAAACCTTCATTTGCATACGCCGAGAGGTCGAATTCTTCCGTCGTATTTCCACTGTTGATTTTACCGGATAGCTTCAACGGATTTTTCTCGTAATGATTCAGTGAAATATTTTAGGGCTGGATATGTCGAGGCACCAAGATGAATGAAAATATTGTATACTTCGTCAGACAAGGACGTATGTTCACTGTACGTCTTCATTTAACGGATAAATGCATTCGAAATTCTACGTACGTTGGTTCTGAAATTCTTTTGCAATGTCTTTAATTCTAGCATCTGTAAAATGGCCGTAAAACCCATTCATATAAACACACATGGATATATTCATCCCTATGTACTAACGATATATCTCGCTTCCTTTTGAGATATATTTCTTCAGTGTGTTGTTCTGAATTCGTTTTCATTACACCAATATAATCTCCATTATAAAACTCTTACCACCACATTGCATGTGTTAGCACCAGCTCATCGTCATTTAGACATTATGTGTGCTTCTACTTCTGTATCCTATTATTACTGTGTTCTGTTTGGCGTTGCTTACGCTTTCTCCCGAGTAACTTTGATTCGACCATTAATACGCTGTCTCGACCGACGTCTTTAACCAGCGTGAACATCATATGCTGCATGTTCCATGCCAGTAAATCTCCATCTAGTTTTGCTGCGCTACCTTCGTTGTTAACATTTCATTTTACGTAAAATTGTCTTGGGGTCAAGACAGGGTTTTGGGTGTCTGGTCATCCGCACGTTTCGTGAAACGTTTTTGAATTTGAGAATGGCCACTTTCAGTGTCAGTATTTTGTCAAAGATTTAGCAACAATAAAAAGGTGATGCTGTTCACGTTTTGGTTTGCTGATTTTTAGTTGAAATAATTAGAATTTTTTTATACTTTGCTGAGTAAGAGTAATTCATTACTGTGAGAAAACCAGTGCCAGTTCAGTTCTTTATGCGCAGCAAGAACGTCGGTGCCACTGTGAATAGGCAATTTCTCTATTGATGCCTCGCGTAATTATCGAGAACCTCATTCCTTAGCTATGCATATAACTGCGTGCCCAGGCTCTGACCTACCATTTGACTGCATGCTTTTCCACTTGTTCTCTAATTTGTTCTAGAATAATCTTGTCCTTCGGGGTCATTTTGGACTCGGAACTTACTCTAATACGGTTACATATTTTAAAAAGTTAAGGCTTTTTGTGGTGGACGAAGGTGCGCCGTTACAAATATTTCTATTAGAGAATACCTAACTGCAGTACCGGCCTTTTGCCGGAGTTCATTCACACACTTAACCTACCGTCTAATCATACTGGTTTTCAGACGATTTTCAGTATGTCTATTGGATCGACCTTAAAATCGTTTTATTCACCAAATGATCTCTCCATAATTACCGTAGAAATTTTTTCGCATTATTCTGAGATTTAAAATTCAGTTACCACGTGTGAGCAAAACTGTTATTTTGTGTTGGTGCTGTCACTCCCGAAACGCGTGTTCTAGCAGAGCGTATTTTCTTAAGGCTGTAGCTTCGAGGAAATTGGGAGGCTGTTTCGCAACTCCTCTGTTCGTGATTGGCTGTAGTTGTCAAAATGCTTTCGATGTCTATATCGGTAATTTTTCATTTAGAAATCCGTTTTATTTCTACTCTATCGTATGTAAATAAAACAATTGTTCTTTTACAAGGAGGTCAGCATGTCTTGAAATTTTGTTTATGGTACTTGTTCTACTGTAGAGGACTCGCTGTACGGCTGATGATCGTCATTTTGCTGATATTTTCTGGTCCCTAAATATAGCAATTTTCTGGTAACGATCGGTATCGTTGAATTCCAATTTTCTGATGTATTCGTCGCATGACCAACATGTGTGCTTTTGTTACTGCAACGCTAATGACTTTAAAATTACAGCCCGTGACATGCCCTTCTGTCTAGGATCGAGGCTTCCACGCAGAGCTCCCCCTCTGTTTTAGCGTCAGACTCGGACAGATAAGTTTTGAGCTTCATTTGGAATTCTTCACGCACTGTCACGTTATTTTATTAGAATATATGATCACTCATCATTCCTATTCGTCCATCTTTGCAACAACGTGTAATTTTTGTTTAAAGGCCTGAAAAATTGGTTTCACATTTGAAACTTGTGATTTAAAACATGATTGATGTTACGTATATTCAGTGAGTAGGCGACTAGTTTGAATTATTTCGTCACTGATGTGTTGTCTGTATTTAAAAAAAGTTCTTATAGTAGTTTCTTCATATCTATGATGCTTAACTTGCTGCTCATTGTCAATTAAGTCGCAATACCTTCCTGATATGATCACGTTCGTGTATCATTTAATAACATGATGCCTCCCAATATCCACTCAACTGTAGAGAGTTATATAATATTTCATCACAAACTTCCTGACTGAATAAGGAAACATTCTTTCAATGTATGATATGTTACGCGACAAGCGTATTAGTCTCTCTATGAGACGACGTTACCGGTTGTCTCAGTTGCAGTGAAGACATGTCCCGACAACCGCCCTGGAGATGAGAGGCCCTCGCTCTATTCGTACGCATAAACATACTCGTATTTCGTCAGTCTGGCTGTGGGGCGCGCGCGAACCGGCGGCCAGAGTCAACATGACTCGGACTAACTGTTGTGAGGAGCTTCTCGCAATTAGAAACTGCAATTAGGGCTGACTTGTTACCGGCATTGTCAAGTTGCGCGAAGCAGCGGCGGTGCGCTGCCCGACGGGAGAGGCACGCATTTGTTGCGAGGGCGGGCGAGAGGCCCCGAGGCTGGCGGGCGTGTTGAGGTGCGGTCCGAGCTGTGGCGGCCGTGTGCGACTTGCTTTAATTTCAGTCGCTTTGATTTTGAAAGTTTCTGAGCAATACACGAGCTCAAGTGTTGTACTAAAAAATTTTCCGTTGCCTGCTCACTGTATTTGTCGTCTTCTTAGGTATTGAGGAAATTTTATTTAGCATGTTTCAGTTTGTGTGAAAAGATTGATGCTCCACCTTATTTTGTCACTATATTTGATGTTGTCAAAGGAATGTGCGGTTATGTCCAGTTTGAAATTGAAAACTATGAATTTTAAAGTTACACAATTGTTAGTTTTATTTTTTGTTAAACATTAGTTTAGTTTCTCGTACAAAATTGAATCGCTTTGGAAATCCTGTTCAATCATCTCAAATGACGGCGTTCAACCCACGAATATTTCCAGTTCTGATGAAGACAATATCTAGGCAAATGTATTGGCAATTGATTCATTATGATAGCATTTGGTAACCTAATTCATTTTTCACGAGTACCTCGTATTATCTGTCAACGCCTCCCACATTCGCGTCCTGCAACACAATGTAAGCACTTCTTAAGGCATTGTGTTGTGTTCATGTGTAGCAGATGTCGTACATCGCAGTGGCATCCCTGCAGAGGACAGCGGATTTGCGGCGTCTGAAAGAAGGCATTCAAGTTATGCTGGGAGCATTTTTACTGCCAAAGATATACGAGCTCATGTGGCGGGATAATTAACTTCCAAGGACAAGCCTTCAAGTTATGTTCAACGGAGTTTTAGACAAAATGTACTTTCAGCATTTAGACCTTTTTAGAACCTTTTTAGAACCTTTTTTTGCACCAAATGAAAGTGCATTAGCAGAAGTTTATGTTGCATATATATAATTTCAAAAAGCAAATTCATTTTCATCTGGTGTAAGTAAACATGGAAAGGTATAGTTTCACCTCGTCTCTGGGCTGGTCTGAAATTATTTACGTGGTGCGTTCAGCCGTGCGCTTTCGGATGCGGGTAAGTAAACTCGCTGGCGTTGAGCGGGAGCAAAAATATCTCAATGCTACGTTGGACGTTCATCGCTCGGGCCCATTATCGAGACTTCTTCGTTATGCACCGACATTGAAAAAAAAATTGCGACATGGGTAAGTATTATTTCAAGTATCTTGAGTACAAGGCTTAAAGTTGGGCGCGAATCTGAAGTGCGTACGAATGAGTTCTTCTGATATGGTATTGTCTGGCCGATCGTTAGTCCAACATTTAAATTATGCGGTTCAGGGCCTCAGTTAATCAATATATGGATCACGGATAGAGTCTTCACAGAATCAAAATAATTCAGATACTATTGAATTTATGAAGACCTCCCTAAGTCGAGAGGATTTTCGTCACCCCTCACGCCATCGTTCCTGATGAACGATGCGCATCCTTCAACCGACTGAGTGCTGCTCGAATGAGCGCGTTGTGGCAGGTGATGAAGTAGATTGTGTACCTGGCATGCATCTCGGTTCATAACTCGCTTATTATTGTGATAACACAGCCAGTTCATCCCGGTTACCTTGCTACTCCAGGAATACGTTTATACCGTCAAAACCTATCGAAAATTTCTTTTAAGGTATTTCTGTCCACTACAAATAACGGTAAAGGGAGGTCAACATTAGCCCAAATTTTGACGTGGGAACTTGACAGCGACTCATTATGCAGCAGCGCTGCTGACTTGTGAAATTTGCTCTGCAGCGACCGCTTGAAACGTCCTTAATTGGTGACAGTCATAGGGCTCCCAGGGGAGACCTCGCCTGCGCCGCCCTCTTTTTTTTATTCCCTGGAAATCTTGGTTCATCTGAAGCAGGGATTGACACAAGTTGAGCTCACTCGGGACGATTGATTATTTTTCGTTGGTTTTGAATTCGCTATTGTACATTTTATTATTCATATGAGTTGAGTATATGATTTTAGTTGAGTTCGGGAGTGTTAGAAACCGTTTCCAAAGTTCTTTAATAGATTTTTGATCATTGGCAGGGGTAAAATTATGATTATCATTGATAGGTGTGATTGTGAACTCGTTTTGGTGTAACCAGCCGTTTAAGTTTTTTAGTAGATAAAATTGATTTATTTGAAAGTAAAGTAACTTAGATCTACAACTTTTGAATCAGTGATATATATTGTTTCATTATTTCAAGCAGAATGCGCGGGAAACGTGTGCGAAGGCAGCGATAATTTTTAATATTAGAAGAATAAATAACACGGTGCAGTTTTTCAGTTTAGTACCTACGAGTCTCTGTCGAGTAAATTACAGTTTCCCTCAAATTCTAAAAATATCTGGCGCGCTGCATCACTTTCTGGCATATTTGGTGCTTCCGTCCTTCATACGAGAAATCCCGACTTTTCATAATTCTATTGCCCAGTCTACCGTACGAACTTGCCTCGAATTCATGAGTGCGAGCAGTTGTCGCATAATTTCGTAATAAACCGCGCATTAAAAGACCGTTTCCATCCTTCGTGGAAGAACTTTAAGTTGCATGCCGGGAAGACGTACACTGGTTTTGGTGGTTATGCAGCTGCCTGGATCAATACCTAACTACAAAAGCCTCTTTCTGTGGGACGCACTTTGTCTCTGTTTACTGTCGCTGTGCTCTTGATAGCATCGAGCGCCTCTTTTTGCCTGTCGTCTCTCATCAAGCCATGAGTGATAAATTCCTTGTCCTAATGATGCAGTGGCTCCCTTGTTCTCCTGTATTGATGAGCGAGCTTTGGTGGCCGTGCCCACGGCTAGGTATTTTGCGCCTATCCATCTGTGCCAATAAACTAAGTAGGCCTCCCTGTCTCGGGTGCTGAGTTTGGATTATTTACATTGGCCGTGGCGGAGTTTTGTTTATATGCATGCATTTCTCACTGCATTAATTTATTGGCGTCTGCGCTTCCACGTTTTGAGCTTGTGGTGTCGCATCAATTTTCCCATCGCTTTTGTGGTTTTCGTTGGTATCAATACGTCGGTTTTCTGACCAGCGTATTTCTGACTGACTACATCGGCAGATCTCTGGAAAACGAGCTACTTGAAGGTTTTACGTCGATTATAATGTTTTATGAATGATAGTCTTGCCTTGCGTGTTTTCCTTGTTTTGAAATTGAAACTAAAGTTTTCTTTTTGATTCGTCTTGCATCAATGCAGTCGAGCAACAACCGGCGGCACTCCAGTGTGGCCAGGGCATAGAGACCCAAACAACTTCAAGATATTCGAGCAGGTAGATTTCTCAAAGATGCTTTCATTATTTTTGTTTCCTATTTTGGAACGTTCTAGGATTTCTTCAAGATGGTTATGTAGAAATTTCCATTATTAGCTTATTTTTTAATGCAATTTCGATAAACGATGGGAATCATTTTTATTTACTTGTGTGCAGTAAAGGTATTTTTATATTATACATTTCTGTTTATAAAATTTGAGAACGCAAAACAGTGTATGTTCTCTAGTTCAGTTTGTGAGCACGTAATTAGTGGCTGTTATGTGGAAATCGTTCAGCTTGCTTTGCAGGCACTATTTTTAAGCTTTTCATTTAGAACCGGCTAAATATAAATTTAGCTGTGTACTTCGTTGAAAGAATTAAACCGTCTGCTAAATGTTTGTATTTTATGCTGAATAATAGTATGTTCTCTCCCTCAAGATGGTTCATATTTTACATTCGCGATATTGTTTTCAATTTCCGATAGTAAAATCAATGCCTTTAGTTTTTATTGCCATATTAAAAGTCGAAAGCCTATAGAAGTACTGGCCAGTTGTTTTCTAAATCAAAGCAACTTGCCACTGTATTGAAAATTAATTTTTTTGTGCACGTTTTCAAATTTTATCTTGTATGCTTTTGTAGTCTGTGAACCCGTAATTTATGATGCCAATTTGAAGACTACGCCTTACTGCTAGACTGAGAGGGAATTTTTATTGTGGTCGGAATGAAATATCCCTAGTAATTAGGTCTATACGCGAATAGTAGTAAAACGGGCAAGTTGTTCTACGACAGGAGCGCTCGATAGTTCGGGTGCAGAATTATCGGGTTGAGTGAAAGTAGATCATTTTGGATCTTAGATACAATGGATATGTGTATGTATACTGAATCACGAACCATAGAATATGCCATGTGCTTGGGGCCTAATATAGTAACTGTTCGTGCAAAATTGAGGCTTTTATGTACTTTACAATTAATATTGTAGAGGTAACAAGTTCGTTCACTGTCCAAAGTTTAAATCGTGTTCTCTATTTGTTTCATCTACGGTCGACCTAATACCAAATGTCATTTTCAGCTAAAAGATATTCATGAGTGAAGACATCAGTTATTTTTACTTCCTCGATTTCGGGAAAGAAAATAAGCGTGCGCACTGCACGAGTTTTTAGAAAATTCATTCGTCAAGTATACCATTCGGGCAGACACCTATTCATGCAGCCGCCTTTGGTTTAAATTTACTGAAAGAGGGTACTTATTTTTCGTCATTTCCTGTAACAATTAATCTTTCAAATCATTCGAGCCGTTTTAAACACAATCGTGTGTGCTGCTCGGCTTTTAGTTTTGTCGCTTTATCCGTTCCCATTGAAAGACGAACACTGAAAAAGTTGAGCCGGCCAGTATTTATGGGGCGCACTGATACATTTACATTCTTGGGTGACGCTCAGCAATAAATTGGGTTGTGTTGGTGGAGCTCGATGGAGCGAGCGAGCCGAGCTTCATGCTCGTATAAGTCACCCAAGCTCCTACTGACACTTTCATTACTTATGCGTGTGTATTCCGAATTTTACTGACGAACTCGACTAGGAGTCGTTCGAGCTTTACTTCATCACGCGGCACTCGGTATTTAGGATACATTTACCTTTCCACATTTTTTGTATTATTCAACGTCACCGTAATGAATTTCGTCTTTACCGAATTCCTTCTTGTTCGTCTTGTTATGTTGTGATTATCAGATCGAAAAGAGTGATCTAAAGAGCTTGTTATTGGTCAAGAGCAGTTCGCGCGAGAAAAATAAGCAAGACTCGCAAGATTAGAAGATAGAATAGGCTATATCGACTCGAAACGAATAATTTTGTCTGACGTCATTGTGTCAGATACGCAATTTAGCTTCCAATTACGAATTTTGCAGTTTAAAATATTGAAATACTGTGATTTCATTCGCTAAATAATTTCATATGCACAGACTGATGCTTGTGAAATACAAATCGTCTAGGGAAAACGTTAGACTATTTCATTATCATTGCATTTTGGGATTTTGGCAAGGACAAGTTACGTAACATTTGCGTAATTATTTCTTGTAACTGCAATTACCCGAGGAATTAATTATATTTATGTATTATCTTCTAAACAGGAATTTCAATTCACGCGGCTAAATAGAGCAGAAAATCTTCTTAGCGTCCAAATTGCAAATCTCTAAAAGCGGATGTCGTTTCTCTGTCATTATTTCCTTGGTTTTAACGGCGGTGGGACTTGAAAACGTGCACTCGCGGTTGTTTTCGCAGCTTGCGAATCTCGTGGCACGCTTGTCTTGTTACGGGTCATTTGGGCTTGATTACTCGTGACGCTCGGAGCATAGGAGCAGTGATGGCAGCACTCACACTGCCGCCACCAATGGCCGGGCTCGCCCCCACTTTACGAGGCGCCTTCGCCGCCCTAATGAACGTCGCTCTGCCTCACCGATGAGCGAAATGCTTCTCAAGCCTGACCACCGGAGTCCTCCTTATGTTGGGTCTCTTTTTCTCTTATTAACTCGATTTTTGGAAAAAAGTAAAATGAGCTGAGGTGCATAGTTTTTTAAATTACCCGTTAACCTGACAACCGAAATTCCCTCCTGTTTGCTCTTTTTCATCTGTTATTACTCCATTTTTAGAAAAAATTGTGTGAAATTGTACAGTGTATTAAATCACAGATCAATTAATAGGTGTAATTGTTTTAATTTCACGTATATATTTATTTTTGTGCCTTTCTAGTTCATTTTTAGTGGATCAAAAAGCTAATAGCAATGCAAATTTTAGAGGTTGGTTTATTATGTATTATATTTCTTTTGTGCTTTTTTGGCGAATAATGTTGACCGAAGCTGAATGAAATGTTTCGCGACTTTGTGGATGGTTTAATGGAAAGCAAGTTTCTTTCTAAGTGTGTGTTGCTTCAATGCGGCGTGGATCTGCGTGCCAGTTCTTTATGCATTTTTTCTTTTTTCTTTGTTGAAAGTTTAAGTGCAATAATGTACCTATGCTTTGGCAGTGCATAGTTAGTTAACCTGAAAAAATTGTTCCTCAACAAAAGCTGTCTAAATAAATCTTGCCTACACTGAAACGTAGGTGTAATACATTAACTCACTCCCTTTACCCAGGCACAGTTCTGCACTTGGCGAAATACTCGAAAGGTTGAGACGTGAGTGTTGGGGCTGGTCGCGACGTGCGTTGCTTAACTAGATAGTTTTGTGCCTGGAGTCTTGGGCTGAACACGTGTCGAGGTGTCGAGTTATTATGTCTCGCCCTGTGCCCCGCTCACGGTCTGCCGAGTCATGCGCGCACTCGCGTGCCGCTTATTTTTTCAGGGCCCGCTCTTCAGGCAGGGATTGTTGGTTGCGCCTGATTCGGTGTTGCACGAAATTGTTTACGATCTCGGGTGTACTCAAAAGCCTCTTCACGTCTTACAGAAAATTCAGTGCCGTAAAAATCCTCTACAATTCACGCTTAAGCTCAGAGCAGTCTCAGGCTATTTAACTTCCTCAGACGACGTGTTTTGAACAACGCTTGGGCTTTAGGGTACAGCGTTTAACATTTATTGCAAGGCTTTTCTCTGTACGACTCCCACCTCTACCGAATACCATTATATTGGCAAAAAAATTTGTCTTACTCTGACGACTTTGTTCGTTCAGTCACCAAAATAAACTAGCGTTATTTTTAAAGCAGGTACCTAGAATAAAATATTCATGAGTCCTATGGATTAAACCATCGAAAATATGTTAACGTAATTCAAATGAGGCGTTGAGAAGTAAATAAATTTATCCTGATTAATAAATGACACCAAATTCTCAAGTGAAGCACTCGTGTCTTCACGAAGCGCCAAGAAGCGCTCGCATTTTCTGAAAGCGATCGTAGCGCCGCCCGGAATTGACGTAACGGTTTGGGTCTAAGTCTCAGAGGCTATGCATTGCTAAGTCATTGTTCAGCTTAAGCAGGAATGGAGGCTGTTGGCATAACAAAGAGGAGCTGAAATTGCGAATGTTTGATTTGTCTAGTTTTCATTAGTATTTTTTAAAAGTTTTAAGCCATGCAAAAATTTCTTGATATATGGCTTATCCAACATCAGCCATTTTGTTGAGTAGGCATCTAAAAAATGACAGATATTTTTAACAGAAGTTTTTGTTTCGCAGTGAATCCTTTAAAATGAAACAATGGTTAATATGCACGTTTTTCTATTTTTTATACAACTTTTTATAATTGTTCATTGCTGAGAATGAGAAATGGCTCATTCAAAATTCACCTAAGTCCTTTGTTTTCTCACCATAATTTCGTACATTGTTTGTTTTCTTTCTCTTTTTGAGCTAGCGCCCTGAAACGTCAGTGTTCACACGGATCAATTACTGAGCCTAACTACTTAACAATTATCAGTACGTTGCCTAAGACTGAGCCCCTGTCCATCGGTCTAATTAAGGTCGCTAGCTTCCTTTAGTTTAGTCTGAGTTTGGTGCGTTTCTTAACTGTGCGTGCATGTCGAAAACAATCAAGTGCTCTCTGTCGGCCACCTCGACGGTCCACTCCTGCCCAGCGTTCCTGTCTTGGTGATCATTAGTACAATTAATTTTACTCCGAGGTAGAGGTCACCGGCGCTCGCCTCACCCGCTCGTTTGTCATTAAAAGTCGACTTGGTTTTATGATTTACCGGAATTTGAAGTCGACTTGACCACGGGAGAGATTTTCTACGGCGGATATTTTGCAATGCAGGAAGAATTTTTACTCAGATCCTTAAGGTCAGCCGTGCTATAATTTTCTGCGTTCGTGCGTTAGCAGTTTGTTGCTATAGTCATAGTCTATTGCTCTGTTAGGTAATATAGCTTTGTATTCGAATGGGTTGTATTTATAATATTATTTTAGCTAGGGATTTCGCAATAAGGTTCGTCTGTGCAAGTTCAATGTACATGTATAGGTTTGTCACTTTCTCCCGCGATGTTATTATTGATGCTTCTCGTTTTGAAATTTTCCCCTTCAGAGGAATGAAATAAGTTACGTTTATGGGAGACCTCCGTGCCAGCACTCTTTGGGTGATCGCGATGTAGAAGGAGGTGGGTGGTCACGTGTCCCTATTGGCAAAAGAGATTGTAATGTCCTCGCTACATTAGAGTGATCCACACACACGATTTACGCTATACTCGTTACCGGATTTGGATACGAGCACGAAAGTAGACACGGAAGGGCTTTTCTCACGTCAATTTCACTTGATTCACGGGACTCTTATGAATGTGCTTTCATGTTTTATATCTCCTTCAACATAGTTATTCTTCTTCAAGAGCCGTACACTTAATAAGTTTTTCGATTAAGCCTAAGCAGGCGAATTGGAACACTTATTTTATCGAAGAACAACGGTTATGGTATACATAGTTTGCCAAGTTTCAGTGGAAAAATGGCGTTAGGCTTATTCACTACAACCGCTATTAATTATCGCTCCAAGTTTCTGCTGAAACGTAGTTTGTCTCTTTTGAGCGACGGGTCATTTTAAAAACTAATGAGTACCCTTCCAGTGTCTTCTTGCCTTCTTCAAGTGGACTTTATATCATTACTTATTTTCAATCGTCATAACGTAAATTCCATTCGCTGCCCAATAGGTTAAGTCTAACTTTTTTTAATTTGATGACTATCATTCTACGCGTTTGTTTTGGCGGCTGACTACTTCTACGGAGTATTATTTTCTGGTAATGAAGGGAGCTTGTCCTAGATCTGACGTGAGCTCCCGCTACGCCTCGATCGTCTCCGGTCCCGGCTTATTACTTATTATCTTCATTTTCCATTAGTACTGGAGGCCCGTCCTCGAGATAACGATAATTCCGCAGCTTAGCTTCCCTTCGTATGATGCAGTGGGCATCAGTGCCGGGGTCCGTCGTCCTCAAACTTGCTGGAGGTTTCACTCGTTCGTCTATTAGACGTTTCAACTGTGGCTTCGATTGGGTCCTATTTATGAACTTAATACAGTTCTTTTGGTTGATTTTTTACAAGACGTATGAACAAAACCTGTGCTCTTCAGGTTTATTTCAAAAATATCAAAAATGGAGTTGTGCAAATACTCGTGTCCTGACCCCGTAGATTATTGAATATTATTGGTCTTTTTGTATGTATGACCACTGAATCTTGAGCTTTCCTCTATTTTGCAACTCGATGCTGTTGATACGATCGTGGTGTTGGAGATGGTATGTGGATGTGTCTGTATTTGTTACTCAGGTGCGATATTGAAGTGGAATTTCTGACGTCCTCGCCTTCCTACGCACCGGTAGCGTGAAAATGTGCATTAGAACTGCGGGCGTGGCGCAGAACCGCGTCAATTTTCGAACACAGGTTGTGATGTATGTGCGTAGTGTTGCAATTATTCTTAAAAAATACTTCAAAATTGCAGAATACATTCATACTGATGCGTACCATTTCAATTTGTGATGCCATTCGGTTGTGTCGCCCGTTTTGAAAATGCGTCCCGAGTGATCTAGGCACTGTTGCATGGCGCGCAGCGTCCAAGATACTGCGGATGCATCACCTCTCGGTCGATGGTATCACAGAAGCGGACCAGCATGCACTTGAGCGCCTATTCAGCGCAGCAGAAGCGCAGCGCAGCGAGTGTCCTCCTTTACGATCTTAAAGGCCGGACCGCAGGTGCTTCTCTTGCTATATTGATCTTTATGTCGACACTTGCCCGCTGCCCTGCCATATTCATTGACTCGACTATATCGATCACCGCTCTTGCTCACATGCATTGGGCCGTGCCCTCCAAGTTGTCGACTAGGTGATACAAAAAATTCTCGTGCCGTCAATAGAGAATGCAAACTGGTCACTTTTCGTAGTTTGATTTTTTGGTTTTTGATCTAAACATAACTTTAAATTATGCTGACCATGTTGACAAAAAATCCAATCGTACTTACTTCTGTGCTGCTGAATTATTCAATGTTTCTAATCTAAATTTTTCGTCTTCAGTTGGCACTCACATGTCTGAGTGTGCCCGACCGCCAACGCCCCTCGTATTGAGCCCTGGTTCTCTCCCGCGGTCCTCTTCACTTTCATCTCTTAACAGATTTTTCTCGAAGATGGCACAACGTTGTGTCGTCATAACGAGTCGTTTCCAGTGTTTGCTATCCGGGAATATCCCTTTCAGTGTGTACCCTGACATGAGCTATCTTTCATACATCGTATCATGCCAGTCATTGTGAACAGCCCACAATCATTGTGAACAGTGAACCAAGTTTGTTCCAGTAGAAAATTGTACAAGTAAAAGTTTTCAGTACTATTATTCTTAATTGTAAGTATGAAATACAATGAATAGAAAAAGTCATCCTCTGTTTAACTATTGCTTTTGCTGTGAAAATTTAATTTTTTAGGGGATCTATTATTCAGTTATCTCACAAATGGTGTTTGCAATACACACCACAAGTTCGATTTTATTCATCCAATGTGGGTAAAATTAATTACACTATTTCGTGTGATATTTTTATTTTAGGTATTCTTGCGTTTCATTTTTTATCTATCATTTTCTCTTGAGTTTTGTGTTTTAATGTTACCATTTTTAAGTCTTGCATTGGCTCTCCTTAAATCCTTATGATGCGACTTTGTGATAGTGCATTCAGCGCGAGCTCGAGCTCGGGCATCAGGCCGGGAGAAGCTGTGGCATTGTCTTGCTGACGCTTGTTCTGAGATAACACTGGCTCCCGTCCTGACCTTTGTCAGGAGGCCCTCTGACTCCAGCATTCCTGCGCTCTTATCTTGACAGATTCCCGTCCGCTAGGTTTAACACTCACGAACGATTACGTGAGAGGTCATCTGCCTGTCCGTCTGTCTGGGTGTTGAGCTAACTTTCCTAAACGTTGACGCAACGTACGAGTTGGAAATGGTGCGATTTGAAACTCGACATCCGTTAAATATGAAAGTGCACCCCTGGCAAGATAATGTTTGAATGCCGTGAAAAATTCGTGTCTCTCTTGGCATACCGGTTTCATTAATTAACACAAGGAATAATGTTATGCTAGATTTTTACTCAGTTTCGCTGTGAACGAATAAGGGCATCAGTATCACTTATAATGTAGGCTTTTACAGGTCATGTCTGTTATATTTATCAAACTGGTGTTCACATTTTTTGGAATTGCTGTGCAATGAAGGTACCTTGATGTACTGTATTGTGCTCCCACTCCCCCGTCAGATGAAGCATTGTTACAACTGTGTCGGTAAATCTATCAATATTTTTTGTTGATTTATTTAGCTCAATAGCTTGAGGCTTGCAACAGCAGGTAGAGGTACCTACATTTTATGACCTTTAGGGTTTGAACGCTCCAATTTTTTCGTAGTTAAAGTCTAATTACCTGTGGTAAAAATAGTACCAGTTTGTTGTGTTGAATAGTAACTTTGGGAATAAATTAGTCGAGGGCGTCGAAGTAGGTTTTTATCGTACTCACTTTTTTAACTCTTGGTTGAGCGAATTTTTCCCAGTATGATTATTTAGTGTTATTTAACTTCAACAAGATTTTAAGCTCTAGTCTTTTATCATCGAGTAGAAGGAAGACTGATTGGTTCCCCATCTCGTATTTTCTACAACCTCAATCAAATCCGAGTTTATTCAATATTATTTGGTTGTAATCTGGCATTGGAAAGCACTTGCGTGTAGAATGGTCAGTCGCGCTCAGGGGCCGAGCTGCAGCCGGGCATGCAGGCCGCTGTCAACGAGCTGAGGTCCTCTGTCATTACTGTCACTGGGAAGTCCTGCTGGCATAGCGAGCCGCTGCTGTGGGCCTCCCGTACCCTGGTTGTGAACTATATGTGTCCAGGACTACAAATTTTTCGTGAGCGCTTGTGTTCTTGTCAGAAGTGTTTTTTTTTGCCTGTGAGCGCGTGTTATGAGCGTGAATTCGATGGTAGAGAGTTCATTTAGACGGTGTTTCATTTGTGCTCTAATTTTAGATGTTAGTAATCTGATTGAATGAGACTTCCGTGTAAGAATTGTCTGTTATAGTAATTACAGCTTCGTGTTCGCCATTTCGTGCAGCTTTGGCGATAAGCTTGCCTCGCTCGTCCTTTTTCTTTGACTTGTTAAAAGCATCCTTGTTAACGGCTTTGCTGGGCTTCTGTAGTCATTGAGTTAAACGAAGCAATTATGAGCACCACGCCTTCGGTGCCGCCACTGTGCAGTGCCTTGCATTCTGAGATTCGTGGTAATTGTGCGCCACTGTGCAGTGCTTTGCATTCTGAGATTCGTGGTAATTTTGTGCCAGTTGTGCTGTGCGGTAACGTTCAGGTCGAAACGAGAAGTAAGTAAATAAATCCAATTCATATGTTTTCGATAATTGGCCTGAAAATTGACGATGTCTTTCGACTAACGACCAAGCCCTACGTTGAACTCCTTCCCCGAAAAGGACGAGTTAACTCGTTTATATGCAATTTTTCAATTATGTACATGTTAATTTGATATATTTTCGATTTAAAAAAACAGGAACACACTTTGACACGAGTTTACTCATCTTACTTTGACGCCTCTCTCTACAAACCGACCATTTCTTAAATGTACTCGTACATCTCGAATAATTAAAGTCGTATCGAAATTGCTCTGTTTCAGCTGGAAACGTACCGATGAAGGGGTTAGGCATTATGAAAAATATGATGAAAGTTGATTTCTTGAGTATAATTAAGGGTGTAGTAACTTAAGAATACTTTACATTAACCTTTTTCTCTGTGTATTTTCAGCGTATTATGACGATTCTTCTGGATCTTTTTTTAATTTATTGTTCTTAATTATGTACACATCTCTCTGTGTAGAAACGCTCGTGTTATCCGTGGAACGTGTTATTTGATTCAAATTTGGTCTCACGACTAGAGCTTGATCCGTTATTGTGTCCAGTACAAATAACTAATGTTTCCGTTCCGTGTCCAGTTCGTCTCTCCGCTCAGGCGAGCAACAAATTATCCATTGTCCTTTTGCCGACTTATTTTTGCCCGTCATTGCAGACGCTAATGATAATCGTGACACCTGAAATTAGTCAACCGTGTCCAAGTACCCCACATTTTATTTCCACCCGTCATAATTAATTAGAAACCTTGTTAGATGTCTGTTGTTGCTCTCAGACTTACTGAACGTAGCGGATGTATTTGGTTGTTTACACTCGCCTTCCTTCGTTAATAATAATGGACTTTCGTTTTAGGCTCGACTGACTTCTCACAGACGAGAACTCTTCTTACCGAGTACAGCTATTTATTCGGCGCTTGAGTAACAGGCACCTCATTACGCAGTTGCGAAAATCCACGCCTCAATCATTGTGGACGTTTCATCATACGATGACTGCAGGACACCGACACATTAATAAGAAGTCGGTCGTGTTGCATGCGTGTCATTAGTGTGGCAGCGTGAACCCCAGACCGCCGTCAGTTCGTCCGGCTGCTGCCGGGAATATTGAAGACAATAGCATAGTAATGCTGGCAAAGGGCTTGTCTCCTTCGTTCCACTTTCTTATGTAACCAGTGGTTATCGCGGGTAAAATGATGGCTTGAGTTTCGAGTGCGCGCTCTTGAATGACTGGCCCATTTTCAACGTATCCGCTCGTCCCTCAACATAGGATGACTCGATCAATAACTACGAACCGAGTCTTTCAGAGCTCATTGAGGCTTCACGTTTCCACACGTAGCTTCCGTCGTACACATGTTACTTCGTTGTATCCTAGCTCCATATTTGAGCTGCTGCAGCTGTTGCACTAGCGCGTTTGTCATGTGCATTATCGTATCAATACGATTTTGAACTTCTGCTTTTATCAATTTGACTAGCTTTGACGGAGCCTGACGCGTGTCACTCATGCTCGAATGCATGTTGCGGGACGCTAGCGCCATCAGCTTAGAGATGAATTGATGACCAAGTTGTTCCATGGTGGCAGAGGCTTGTTGTCTGCCATGCCTGTCGCTAGCTTAGCTGTTGTAATTTGATTCGAAAAGGATGGACCTTCTTATTTTGACAGCGTGTTTGGATTTTCGTTAGTGTTAGTGGAGCGTTTTTCGTCAGTGGGCTACTCAAGTATGTGAAAATTATTTAATTTCATTCTAAAAATTTACGACTCTCTAGCTTTATTCCGAATGCTCAACCAGTTTTAGACTGGAAATTCATATCCCGGTGTCTCATTAAAAATCTGTGTATATTTGAGCATGTCTACTCGGTGTGTTCCTTGAACCTCCGTGCATTTGCTATGAGTGAAAAGTACGCGTTTCTCTTCCCCCAATCTCATGCTTCTCTTAAAACTGGAGTCGTTGCTGCAGTTTCCTCGAATGTACAATACAACGTCGTGGAGGATCGATTTTAGCTGATTTCAGTGCAGCCATTTCAATCTCGGGCCCCTCGCATCGAGCAGCATTGATGGCTTCATCTCAGACGGAATGCGTCAGCGCTCGCTGGCCCTTTACTTCTCACTATGGCCATTCTTTTAATCTTTGTTTAAACTTACAACACGTTTGTTCTCAGTTTTATTCTGTTGGATGCATTTCTCCAGCTATTTTAATGCTACAAGTATGTACATCAAGCATAGTGCTAGTGTGATTTTGACTAGACGTGCTGCAGAAACCTGTCTAAGCAGCAGTTGCTCATTACAAATTCACACCCTGAAGAGAACATTCGAACATTCAAGCTTAACACGTTGCCTTCGTATTGGGCCACCGGTGTACCAACCAACCAGTGTTGCTTAATGGTTTGCCTGTGCACTAACACTTTTTTTATTTGTGGTTACAGGAAACCCTCATAGATGAATTATAAAAGTAAACAAAGACCATTATACTGCGCAAAAGGAAGAGAAAAAATGACAGGAACAAATCTAACTTCAAAGCACGAAAGTGTTGCCGAATTCTAATTGAGTACCTATAATGGCACATGTTATGTATGCGCATTCATCCGTAGGGAACGTGTTAAAGGTAGAGGTGAGGGCCACCTCAATAGCTCGAAGCCAGGTGCCTCGTGTAGAGCTTGGTCTCCACGCTGGTTACGGCTAGCCCCTTTCTGGGTTGTGCATTACATGGGAAATTAATGAATACCCTTTTTGTCAAAGATTATTTATTATTTTATATATTTTCTTAAATTTCAGTATTTGAATGAATGAAAGTTTAACCATTGTTTTATTTAATTATTTATCATAGTTTATTTGTTTAAATTTTAGTTATATTGAGTGAGCTAGTGTTGCGTAAGTGCATTTTTTTTGTGTGGCGTTGTAAGTAAACTAGCGTTATTTTATTCAATTCACTAATAGTAAATCTGTGTGACGTAGATTTTGTCTTGAATTAGTCGGACGTGTTGAGCCGATTTAAATTTGTTTCTATGCCTCCTATTAACCGAGTTCCTGGGGCTAGTTTGTATATTAAACAGGATTTCAGTTCGTTCAGATTACACGTTTTGCACGTGGGTGAAGTTCACATTGGGACAATTTATTCAGCATTTTCGAGCCCGAAACTTCAAATTCTTGCGTGTTCGTTCCCACTTGCATGGGCAAATAAACACATTTGTGCTAGAGTCGTGTATTTGTTTGAGCAGCGAATTCTTCGTCGTTGACGCGGCCCCGTTAGGACGTCTCTAGGGCGGCTTTTGGCTAATTACGGCTGGCTTAGTCGTTCTTGTAATCTGCGACAGGATTGCCTTGTCTCTGCCGCCATATTGCCCATTAGACTTTCCATTGTTGCACTACAAACAGTTTTCATTTGAGCTTAGGGGAGAGAGTTCCTTTTGACGAAGCAATTATCACATACTTTCTTTACGGGATCCGCTTCAAAGAGCTGCAAAGTGCACGCCTTCCAATTTCGGCTCCATATCGCTACCTCATTCTTTGGAGGAAATAATGCTGCATAAACTCTACTACAATTACGGATTTAAATTTTTACGAATAATCTTCTTTTTTTTAACACTTGTATGTCTTGACATTGGTCTTACCATTGAAAAATAATAAGTTGTTGACTCGTGTTTGTGCTTACTCGGAACTTTTAGCGCCCCTGGGTTGCCAGGTTTCGTCGACGCTCAAGAGTGATGAGTATCCCACTCCTAGCCTAAGAATATTTGTTGTTGTGTGTGATTTGTAACAAAGGACAATATTTGGCTGTACAGTATGCTCGGCTCAACTAGATCATTTTGTGCTCATCGATTATTTGTAAATACTTATGCCAAATTCTGCAATTGGAAATGCTTATCGGAAGTCATTTTTTCTTGAAAAGTTAAGTAGTAAATCCTAACGCAAGCCCAAGAGGCGAAGCGTAAGTGACACCTTGAACCTTCATTTGTGCTGCGAATGCAGCTTTACTGCGTTTCTACTGTGGTTAAAGGTTCAGGGGACGACCTCTTCCTCAACTCGGTACCGTTCGTACCTTTTTAACGGGACCGCTCACTGCTGCGTTGTGCGTGTTGAGTTCGTAACCAAGGATTTTGAAAAGTATTTCGGGGCACTTTTCTTTTTTATCGACGTTTTATATTTTAATCTTGTTTTGAAATTACATTCAGTTATAAAAGGCATTAGCATCGATAGATTTAAATTCTACGGGATTGGATGACGGCAGTTCTCCATTGTGGCTTCAAATTCTGGATCATGACACTGACAAATTTTGAGTTTTAACTCATAACTTTGAAACCTCTGAGGTACTCGCTATCATAAATTTGGTGAGGTGTGGACAAAGAGCACTCGATCGTTATTTTGGTGATGCTCGTAAAAACTACACGCATCGTGTGACAGAAGTAGAGGTTTACAAAGGCTGAGGTTTTTTCAGTTGGGGTCAGTAAACTCTTATAACATATTTCAAAATCTTGTGTTCAGGTCAATTTTTTAGTTGCAGTTATATTATTATGGATAATTCCTTTAAATTTGTATTCAATATCAAAGCACTTATTAGTTGTCGCTTCATAAAAATCGTACAGTTTTGAACAGTGAAAGTACCGATTCCTTTTTCCAACTGTGAAATTCTAATCAGAACGCGACACACTCTGAGCATATTTTGCTTATAAACTATTGATAAAATGTCAGTAATCCCAAAGTTAGATGGCCATCCGAGCATACTTGAGCGGCGCGCTGATGTGATGCCATATTTTCGGGCCTCCGAGTTATCAGTGCCGCTCCGTGACAATTATTGTGCTGCTATGATGCGGTCAAATAAAAACTCGAGGCGGATCTGTTTTACGGCTCCAGCTTATATTGCTTAGGAATAGTTTACGTGAATGTTACCGAATACTTCTCCCTTGTTGGCTGTATCAATGAAACTGCACGTCAGGGTGAACTGCAGGAGAACTTTTTGAATTTTACATTCATTTCCTCTGTCAGCCTCCGCTGGAGAGGATGGAAGCGTCAGGTAGAGAATATTTTTCCTAGAAAGGAACGAATCGTGAATTTTGTTTCTCATGAACGATTCTTACTACTCACAGGTTATGTGGTATTAGTTTAAAGGAATCATTTTATAACACAGTCTTAAGAAGTGCTCCTTGCATTTTCATGTATCTTTAACTTGATTGTAATTATGTACTGTATACGTACGAGTGGACTGAACGGTTTCTGCTCATCCTTTTTGGTGAAACTATTTTTGCTTTATCTTTCAGCTTCTCAAATAGTTTTATGATAACACTTTTGCAATTCATGTCTATTTGTGTCAAGTACTCCTGTGCGTCTTCGAGTGCTCATCATTTTTTCACGAGCAAATCGCTAAAATTTGCTAAATCGCTAAAAGTCGTATGTTGATGATTCTATCATTCATCAGAGTATTGTTCAAACGTTGTCAAAGGAAACCTGACAGCGATACTGAAATTGTATTTTATTTAAAAGTTACATTTTTAATTTTATCACAATCATTTTGATCTGGAGGTTTCCAATTTTTTTTGTGCAAAGAAGCAATCGTTTCCCTTTATCTGCGTCTCGAGCTCGCGACTGTCATTTTCTTGGCCGACATTCGCATTGAAATTAGCTCTACAATATTATACGTCACTTCGTTGCTAAGGTCAAGAAGTGATTCGCCATAATTATGAACCGCAATCGCAGTCGCACGAATTACTCATCAGGTGTTGGCGACGACAACCTATCCATTTGACGGTGGCCGGCCTCTCAACTCGCCCCTTAGCTGGTGTCGCTGAGAGCTGCCCTCGTATTGTCTCGTTACGCTAAACGCTTTATCACTTTATTCGGGACGAGCGCGTGTACTCTCATTAGTGAGGGCAAACATCGTGTCCTTTCGCTCTAATAGTTTGCAGGTTACGCTTCTGTTTACCGTCTAAAACATAAGCACACAATGCTGCCTTCTGGACTTATTTAGTACTGTTTGCATTGCAATGATCGTCCGTGGAAGTAGCGTTCGGTGCTACTTCCTATTATTCTATAAATTTTGTTATAATTATTTACTCTATTTTCATTTTGTTTATATGCTTTTAAGAAATGTTTTTGCGTTTGTTTTTTAGCGTTCCGTAGAAATTTAAAAGAATTGTCTAAATTTTTCGGCTATCCTTCAATTTTTGCGTTGCGTTTGCGCTGGTTTGTCAGACCTGGAATTTTTGTTCCTGAAAGAAGAGCGCTACATTTTTTGACACCAACAGCGTAATTTGAACGTTTTTTATTTTTTATGGAAATCCTTTGTTCGTATCTTTATTCTAGCTGAAATTGATCCTTAGGTGATTTTTGCTACTCTTGTCGAGTATTTTTAATACGGCTCTCTTCAATGTATATATGTACCTGAATTGACGAATTCTGTCGATTAATTTATCTGCTTTAAAAAACGTTCTCACAAGTTTTGCAGTAAATATGACTTCGCCGTAGTACGACAAATGGTCCCTCCCTGTAGCGCGTGCCCACGATAGGTGCTGGAGTGTGAGCTGAGGCGCCGCGCGGTGCTCCGCTCTCTTGATCTCTGGCGGAGTCGATAGTGTCAGTGTCGAGTACTCTTATAAGCTGATTTGCGTGGTGGGGAGCTCGTTTCTTGCGTCGCTCCCCCAGTAATCTTTCTCTTCAACAAACATCTTCTGCTTGCGCTCTTGCCACCGATCGCCGTGAGCGTCGTCTAATGATAATAACCCGCAGCACTTTTGTGGCCAGCGCGCGTCGCAGCCTCTGTGGTGCACCTCTTCTGTCTGCCTCTCCTCGTCGCTACGCTTGTCTGTCTGTCTGTCCTTGATCGCTGTGTTGCTTTTGGCTCTATTTGTCTGTTTCATTGATTGTTTTGTTGTCGCTGCACCTCTTGTAGTCGGTGAAATTTTTCTTCTCAATGAAGTAATGAAGTAACTCGAATGTGAAACTGGCGTGTTTCAATAAGCTACTCGGATTGATGATTTTTGTTATGCTATGAAAATATGGTGTATCATTTTTCTCTGATTTCACTACACTATTTGTGTTTTTAATAGACTGATTCATGTAGGTCTTCTATCCATGTTTCAGTGATTTTTATACCCATATCAACATCAGATTCAGGTCTAAACATATTATTTTGCATGCTGCATCAGCTCGCGAGATTTGTCTTCTTGGCTTTCTGAGCAAGGTTAGGCTCTTATTATGCGGTTTCATTTTTGCTTTATTAGTTTACGCATTAAACATTGACTGATGAATTTTCCGTCTCAAGGACATGCCCCGCCGGGGACGCCGAAGTTCTACAATTTATTTCTTGGACTCGAGTTCGTAGAAAAATAAGAGTTCTGAACTCTTCATGGAAGATTGATTTCGGCTTTGTAGTCTCTCACCGTCAAGTTGGGTCGCTAAGCTAATATAAATGCTTCCGCTTGGTTGCGAAGAATTAAAACACTATAAAAATAGTTTTTCTTGTGTCTTATGCTGTATAATTTTCCTGCATGCATGTTCTACAAGTATCGGTTTCAAGCATTTGAACTATGGAACAGATTCGTACCATCTGCCTATTTTTGGTTCTGATTGCGATACACAATCGTCTACGTACATATTATTTCCTCATTAAAATATAATACACCTTGTTATTTTCCTTCCCCAAGATGGCCCCTGGACGGCCTGCCCTACTCGAATTACGCCTTCAGCCGACGTGTCTTGTTTTTACTCCATTAGGCTGCCGCGGCCTCGATCTCCGATTATCGGCCTGGTCGGGTGATCCGATGATGCGTTTGTATTGATCTCCAGAAATGCTACAGGTCTGGTAATATCAGTCATTTCTGGTTTGATTTTTCTTTTTGATACTCCGATCGTGTTCAGTTCATGAGCTGTTGAACGTTTTAATTTTATTGTGGTGCGTAAGAGTGTATTCCCCATGGAGGGTGTTTCTTATTTTTATTTTGTTACTTTCATATTTATAAGAATGTATCACAATGTTTTGTTTACTATCTTATTTTATTACCATATGGATGTAATTATTTTGAAAATTAGTGACTCAAGTTCTAGGGAGAGAAAAAGAACCCACACATTGCTAAACTTTTCCTCAAAAAATAAACATGACACAAAAATGAGTATTAATGATGTCCGTTTGTGCAGAAGTTTTTCCGTGAATCCTAACTTCGCTTCATTTTATCTTCTTTTAGTGCCGTGTAAGAAAGCAATAGTTTTGCGTGTGCTGAACAACATTCGTCAGTTACATTTTTTCCTTTACATTCTTTTTGCTTTCTATTTTTTGGTTTATGACGAGGGCAGCCAAACACGTGTTCGTCACGTCGCTCAGCGCTTGTGAAATTAATGACCTAACGACACCTACATTCTCGTTCCACACATCGCGTCCTCATTCAATGCTATTATGCGCGGATGGCTTTCAGGCCCTCCTTGCTTCCTGGAAGTCATTAACCGGACCCTTATATTCCCCTGCTCCCTTCCTTTTGGCCGTCCTTCAAACAAGAAAAAGAAACTGTCCATGCTCCTCAAAAATTCTTCGGCTCCTGCATTAATTCAGTATTCTTGGCAAGGCGCGAACACTCCCGGAGCTCTCGGTCTCCTCGCAGCTTTTCTCTGAAGGAGCCCACATTTTTACTTGCCTCGAGACATCGTGACTCGTACGGCTTATGAAATGGATTTTTTCCTTGTATGACAATGCATGAACGTATTTTTTACAAATTAATTGTCTATGTACTCATTGGACATATTTTTGCTGTCCACTTCTTTCGTGGCTAAAGTTTTATCTAGGGCTCGACCGTGTGGATATGCCACTAATTTTTAAGACTAGATTGAAAGCTTCTTTGATCAAGTCGTTAGATTAATTATCCATTTGTGTCGGTGATGTTGCGGTGATTATTTTCCTGTGCCATATCAGGATATTACTCGTCTCAATGAATCTTAATTAACTATATTTTTTTTTCGTCTCTTGAAGTTGCATTTCACATGGGTGTCATTATGTGGAATTATTATTAGTAGCTCGTGCGATGCTCATAATATTTTTGCGTCGAAATTTCTGGCGAGTATTTTTTTATATACGTTGGTGAAGTGTAATCGTAAGAAAGTATTTACCATGCAGTGTCGTGTAATTTAATATGCGATTTTATGATATTTCCTAGCTCACAGTAACTTCACGCTGCACCTAACATTTCCCTACGATCTACTTCCGATTTTTTTGTCTTGTACATTTTGATGAAAATGTAACATTTTAACGTCTCAAGTGCTGCCCATGGGAACTTATAATACGGCTAAGCGTTTGAATCTGAGATCTCAATAACTGAACATTTTGCATGCTCTGCCAGTCTAAAATTTTAGCTTTTTTCTAGCACGAAGTGTTACGTTTGAATTTTACTTCACTTACGACGGAATATGTTGACTGTTCAGGCGGTTTTTTACTTTCTATTCTCCCGTTTAAACCGGTTTGTCTTCAGCTGGGCTGGCAATTGCTTAGAATTTTTTATAATCCGGTTATTGATTACACAATTTGTCACACTGTTGATTTCATTTGGATGAAATAAATTCTCAGCATCAACTATTAATAGCATTTGTATTTTCTCAACGGTCAGTCTTTTCTAACGAAAATGTTCCACTAACTCGCTGCTCTTCTTAAATGAGAGCGCTCGTCATGGTTCCTAAAGGACTTCTTGGAGTTGCAATTCTTGTGCTTGCTCCGAGATCGCACACTGGAGCGTCGTCCTGTGTGTGGTGTTGCTGTTCGCTTTGGCGCGACGTGCATAGCTCGGTGGGTGGCACTGCGGCCCATCAATCTGGAATTAGCCATAAAGACCTGTTGTTAAGTCTTCCTGCTGAGATCTGCTCGAACTGGAAACAAAAAATCTGTCCAAATGACTTGAAGGAATTTAATTAGTTGTTGCTTGATGAGAGTCGTAGTGTGTTTCCTATTTTGTCGTTGCCTAAAGGTTGGTGGCTGACGTATTGTGAATGCGACGCCTTGTTCCCACTCTTTTGTAATGGATTCTCAATGCGATCTCTCGACCTGGGAACTCTCTTGCCTTGAATTCGGTCGCTGTGACTCCAGCTGCCCATTAAACTTGTTGTGTTGCCTTGACTAAATTACTTCGCGTCTCAAGAGTCCTGAGCCTTCTTTCATGCGAGTTTCGGTGGTTAAAAAGCGCAAACGTTATCCCTACACGCTTTACAATGCCTTAAAATAAGGTTTGTGCCCTATTGCTTTTAAACTTTATAGTGCGAGTGGAATTAAAATTAATGTCTTACACTTCTTCTCTACATCGATCGCATTATCATGTTATGTGAAGTAAAAGATTTCCAGTGAAATTAATACTACTAAATCCCACTATATAATAATAACAGCCCAGTGTCGCTTGGTAGGTTGGTCCGTCTGTATGTCTCTGTCACGCTCTTAAAGACTTAGGTTGGAAAAATTTCCCGGGTTCGTATTCCTAATCAGCCAAACTATCAGAGAAAGCAGTCCGTATCAGTGATACGGAAAATAACATTACTCCATGTCAGATTTACGATAAATAAGAGGACGTCTCAAGAAATTATGATCATTAGTCCAGCCATTTTTGGCGGTGCGCGTCTACTAATTTATTACATAAATGTTGTAGTTCAGTTGTGCAGGTCACAAGCGGTTAATTTATGTTAACATGGACTCAAATGGGCAATTGAATTGCTACACGCTAACTACCGGGACTGCACGAATACGCGTGAAGTGTACCGCAATTTACTCGTCAATCCAACAACATTTTGAATGTCAATAACATTGTTCTCTCCTACCGCAAGAAAATGATGTATCCATTGTCATCAAATATTTGGTTTTCTCCTTGCATTGAGGTCCCATCGCTTAGTAGTCACTTTTTTAGGTAAGCAAAAGCAATTAATCATAATAATTCATCATAATTAGTGCAGGGGGTAGGCTAAAATCTTTCTCGCGTGATATTAAAATAGATAGGAAGAAAAACATTTCTTCCCGAATTAGAAAGAGCTGCTTCGTCTAATATTCTACATAAAAGCAAATTAACGTCACATTGGATCTAGGACGTTGTACTCTTACGAAGGTCGATCAGCGTTTCTAATCTTTCTTCCTCAACCGTAAAGAAATTATGATTCTTTTAACTTGAAGTTCGCAGAAATGATTTTGTTCCGTACACTCCAGTAGCATCGAGACTTTGTTTTCAAGCTGGTGCTTTAACTTCATATATCACTCTCAGCTTCAGATTATGTCCCTGCTGAATTACTCTGACATTTTCAACTGTGCCGTCTTTTTTTTGAAAAAAAAATCACTGAATGTACTTTTCAGAGTATTTTTTGATAGATATCGCAAGCGTCCTCTATAACGATTAAAGTATTTTTGTGGACGCATACCTGTCCTCCACCGTCCGGAGTAGATGTTGAATTGTGAGGAAAGCCCATTTTTTGCCAGAATACCTAGACTCATGGAAACGTTTTCCCAGGATGTTTGTCGCTTGGATTTTTCTAATAATTTCGTTTGTATTCATTTTTCGAATTCACTCAAGCAATTTTTTTAAAATATCATTAACCTGTCGGTATTGTCGAGTAATTATCTTTGATTGTGTGATGGTATCCCCATCACAGTCTACCTTCACGCGTTTCGAAAATCAGCTACACTCATTTTGAAATTGGCTTCATCGTTTCGACAACAGACTTTCACTAATTTTCTCGTAACCTGCCCTGCGATGTGAGCGTAGGTCTGGGAGCACGACTTTTGTGGCGGCCTTCCTATGCAATTCTAGAGAGCGTAATGAGTCTCATCTATATACGTTGGAAGGAAATAATCCCATGTTCATCAATAGCATTGGGCATGAAATACCACCTCCTTAAGTACAGAGGAGGGCCTCAGCATGGGACGCTGGCAGCTGTCCAAAAGCAGGCGATCGTAACCTGGCTGCTCTCGAGCGCTGCAATGTACGATCATTGAGACTTTTATGATCTTCTTTAAGATTAATTGAATGGTTACTTTGGAGCACGCGTCGGAGTCCGCATTTCAAGTCCCGTGCAGCGTTGTCATGGCTTCTGTTGGGTCATTGTGTCCGGGCTGCGTTCGTTCCGTAACCTCAATTACGAACGTTTTTCATCCAATGGGTATCGTGTTGCTGCAATTTTGCGGTTTAGAATTTTTTTCTTAATCCCATGATCGAGGCTGATATTAGCTTTAATTCTAGTTTGAATCAATATATTCTGACACAAAACTTCGCTCGAGTGTATTTAGTGACTCGCTTACCGAAATTAATTCTACGATATTTTCCTTAGCGTAGTTGCACTTTTTCACCACCATCTGGTGCAACAAGTGTTGTCGCGTCTGCCTCTGCTAGCGTGTTATCGTCGTCTGCTGTATAGGACGTCTAGGCTTACGACTGCTGAGGGCCCCGCTCTTTGTTTGACGTTCTTTCCTAGCCATTACGGTCGCTTGTTCTGCTTCTGCAGGCTTCCGGGCGTGAATGGGAGAGTGTCTTCCCACGGCCGTGCCCACAGCGGGACCAGCGGCGCTAGTCTTTCCATAATATTACCGTCTAATAAGTAGTCTCTGTAATGGCTTCATCTGCCGTAACCTTTTGGCCTTGCTCCAGGGCTCCCGAGTACAACATGCAGGTTCTGCTCCTACCACACCGAGTTCCTTATTGTTTGTGTCTACGTACAATTTATGTGTCCTGGGCCAGCGTGTGTGTGTTCTCCTGGGCCAGCGTGTGTGTGTTCTCCTGGGCCAGCGTGTGTGTGTGTTCTNCTGGGCTAGCGTGGGTGTGTGTTCCCCTGGGCTAGCGTGGGTGTGTATTCTCGTTCATCGTTTGTTGCTGACAGTTGAGTTTACATAAATTACTTCGTCTTTTAATAGTCCGTTAGTCCGTTTTCCTTGTGTTCTTATAAATCATTGGTGCATTTTCTTATTTATATACTCTTGAATTCAAAGTTTGTGAGCATGTCATTAATGAAAATTGTGTATTACATTAGAGGAAGCATTCGCGCTGCTCAAAAATAATTATCGAATTCTTCTTCGGTTATTTTTGTTCATCTACGCTCTTCATGTTTTCATGTAGTGCTTTTTACGTTTGTTTGCTATAAATTCTATTTTCGTTTCAAGAATGTTGGCTTAAAATGAAGAGTTCCTGCTGAGCTTCACATTGTGTGGCGTAAATTTGTAATGCACTTATCCGATGATAAAGTTCATTGCTAAGATTACTTTTTAATTGCTTCCCTAATTTTGCTATATATTAAAATTCTTATATTATTGTTTGCATTGCATGCTTACATTGTATTAAATGTAATATTTCTGATGTATTTTTATTCAGAATTAAATCTTAATCACTTGAAAACGTAAAATTTCGATGTATATAAAAATCGATAGAATTTATCTATCGATATATTGCTTGATTTATCACTTGTATTGCTTTATTAAATAAGGCAATCATGAATAATTGCTAAAATTAGTAACTGGCATTGAAACTCATGATTTGCGTCATCGTGAACGATTTCTGTGAAAAAAAACGGTGCTTTCCCGAAGACCTCTGTTGTACTTTGTCACACGGTCGTTTTCGTCTCGCGGTCACCTATATTTGGCGTTATTTTCTCCTCAGTTTCGTGCTGGTTTATTGGGTCTGAGATATGCTTTATTGTGCGCGATCGGAGGCCGAGTGCTGTGAAGAAGTACCCCTTGTTACTCTCCCTGCCAGCTTCCAAGCGAATATTAACCGCAGATCTTATCAGTCCACTTCCAGGAACATCAGTCTGACTTTTGCAGTATAATTACTTCAGCCATAAGAGATTTTTATTGCCCTCTTGAATTGTATTGTGCGTTTCTGCCATTATGTTTCTCCCATCGGACTCGTTTTTGCATTAACCAATGTTCTGTTCAAAAATACATGAATATGCAGTCTCATTTTCGTGCGTGTTAGAATAGTTTATTGGCGAGTTTCTTCAAGTTAATGTTATTGTACATTTTTGTTGTTTTATGTAGCTACTCATATTTATGAAACTTGGTGTCCATGTTCACAAATTTTTTGTTAGTAGCAGGGCTTAATTATGAGTTGTCTTGCTTATCTTCACTTGCTTCCACTGTTTTTTAGATCATGCAGGCTTGATATGTTCACGAGAAACTATTTTCCAGTCGCATAGACTGCATGGCGACTCATATATGTGCGTGCATTCAGACAAATGTGCAACCCTTTGCTAGGAATACGTGTTCATCAATTTTCTCGAGTCAATGCTGATAAATGTTGGCATCTTTTTAATTTTACATTTCAGATGAACTCATACGTCCATCTCTGGAAGTAATATCCGTCGCCCTGCATAGCTATATATTTATTTTATGGAGAAGGAAAACAAATATTATAGAACATATTGTTAAAATAATTTTTCTAATTTTGCGTCCTTGATTTAAGCTCTTAATAGTTCATTGAATTCACTTCATGCCTTTTGTTTTACTTCACGTTTTACAATTATATGCATTCGTCAAATTTTCCTTGTGGTGCACTCAAACCTCGACAGACCCCAAACGTTCGATCGCTTCATTTGATCTTATAGATTTTTTTTGACCCATGCATAGGATGTTAATGAAGTTACGTGAGTTTTCGCGTATTTTCCTGGGGAGTTTTTTTCCTGATGAGCGGTTCTGTCATTCCGGTACATGCATGTCACAATAGTGACTCGAGTAAAATTCTCCTATCTTAATTTTTCTCGAGATTCAGCTTTGACCTTTAGTCGTCGGAGTGCGAGGCCAATTAGCATATGATGTGCGCTGCGCTTTAATCCTTACTTTCAAAGGCAGTTTTTCATGGCGGCTCGATGCGAGCTAATTTCCATGCCGCTTTAATTTGTAATTCTTTTGGAGAAGACACTTCTTACGATGCACTAACCGAATAGATCTCGCTTACACCTCAGTAATGTTTACTAAGAGCAAAGTGCGACATGAATTTTAATCCCTGAAGCTTTATTTAGAGCCCATTTAATTCTATCCGGTGTCTTGGGTAATTGGATAATAGATTGCTCCTCAACTCTAAAGGTTTTATTACCCCTGCTAAGATTGATTGCTGCTCCCGAATAACGCAGTTAATGTATCTGTTGCACTCGCTCCATGTTCGCCCTAAAATTGTTACCTCACCCGCTATCTTCTCCGGAAAGATTCCTCATTTCTCAGAAACCCACATTTTCTCTCGTAACTCAGTTGCGGTTTCAGGAGACGCTATTTACATTCGCTGCCTTACAAATATATCTTGCATTTTTGCAGCGTGTTCTTGTGCATATTGAAATTTACTTATTTTTTATGGGTATTCTGGGAAGCTTGCAGTGTTTTAGCCTGCGTTTAGTTTGGTATCAGACTTCAAATCACGAGCTGAAGCCTTTTATGGAATAGGAACGGGCTCCAGCATCCACTTTGTGGCCAACTTTTTCTCTTTCTTTAGCTATAAATTACTCTTTGTCGAGCTCAGGTTTGCAGTAACGTATTATGATTAGTGTGCAGGTCTCCCTTAGTGGTTCTCTGGCTGTTACACATGTAATTAAAGTTGATACTCATCTCCGGCTCTTTGCAGCTTATCGCCTCTATCGTTCTTTTCACTTCAATGCTGAAAAACTGACACGCCGAAATTTATTATCATTGGTTGAGGATACAAATAATACATCTTGGGGTCTCTTTAGAAGTGTATTAAACGAATAATCAGAATGTTCTTCGTAACTGTCGTGTAATTTTAATAATATTTCATCATACCAGGTCGTTAAACCGAGATTTGATTTACCTTGATCACTTCCGCATTTATTTATTAGTTATTTAGCTCTTCACTTTCTTCCGCGTAGGTGAGAGTGCGCAGAGTTACTGCCCTCGTCAGCGTGCTCAGCTCCCTTGGTGGCTGACCTCTGTATCTACATTGATGGAATACCGGGATATTACAGTTGCCTCACACAACTGTATCCATCATTTGAGAATATCCATAATATCAATACATTCAGTATGTCCCACAAAAATCCAAACCGAGTATTTTTTTTCTCCGTATCAATAATACCGTCATAAGAATACCATAAGCATTTGATTTCTAGTAAAATTATCCCTCAAAATTAACCTATAGAAAAGGCATTAATAAGTCAAATAATAACAATTATTGTTTATTATTACAAATAACATGGAACATAAGACATTGACCTGACGTCCATCCTTATCACGACATTTCTGACAATTGTCTCTCATATTCCTCAAAGTGATTAGATGCCTCAAAAAGTACATATGCAAGTACGTGCAATAATGTATGCAAGTGACATGAGGGAAATTGAAACATGATTTGAAATTTATGAGAATTTAAAGTTCAAAAAGCGAACAGCAGGTTACTGTTGTCAAACTTAGATCGTAGATATGACAGAATAGTTTTACATGCGCTTGTGACGTTGCTTCTCAAAACTTTTTAGAGCGAACTGCACGCATTGTGGAACCTTTTAATGTAGAATTTAAGTAAAATATTTCAGTCTAGAATCCAAGTAAAACTTTTTTAAGTAAAAACATTTCGCTCTAGAAGTTTCTAACTTTTTGTTTTAGTGTTATACTTCACGATAAACACTCGTTGATTCCTTGTGAGCTGCGTTTTGAAGGATAATTTGGCTAGACATTAAATGCTTATGGTATTTTCATGATGGTACTGACACGGAGAAAAAATACTCGGTTCGGGTTTTTGTGGGACATATTGTATACTTATACACAGTTGTACCCTGCGTGGTTGGTTCGTCCGTTTTTCTGCGTTAAAAATTTAGATGTGGAAATTTTTTCGGATCCATATTGCAAGACTCTCAGATAAGGCATTCCGTATCAGTGACACTAAAAATATTATTTCCATCATTTCATGTCAGAGTTACTGTAAATCAGAGGGCATCTTAAGAATTTATCATAATTTGCTCCGTAATTTTTGGAGGGGCGCTTTTAGTCTCGCTAAATGGATGCCTCAGTCAAATTGTCGTATTCATGATACCTTTCTTCTATCACTAAGGCTTAATATTAGGCGAGTTATTGAAATGTTAAGGTGAGTTTTACATATCTGTGAGGTAAACTGTAAATGCGATGGTAACAAACGAACCAATTGCTCCCATCTCGAGATGCTAACCAAGTGCGACATAACGCTGAAACCTATTCTGGGTTACTTGAAATGAACTTCGCATCTTTATTTCTTCTCTTTTTCCTTTCATAGTGTAATCGTCGACAAGGAAGTTTGCACATGAGCTCCATCCCACGATATGCCGGATTTATAAAATAAATTTCATAGTGTTAGTGTAACTTTAGCTGTAAGGCTTCTTCCTTGTTTCAGATTACCCGTTGTGTTGTTTTGAGACGCCTCTCGCGTCGTTGAACCTGAGAAGCTCAGAGTCTCTTTTTTTAAATAGAAAATTCCAGTGTGATTTCTTTTCCAAATTGTTCACGAGTCGACTCTAATTACTAGTTTTTAACTAATCGTGAACAGATTTCATAAACATCGAATAAGGTATGGCCTGGTGTTTCTCCGCGCTCGATCTATGATTACAGGAACATCCAGACAAATAGCATTGTCGATCTCATTGTTAATATTTTCATTTGTGCGCCGGACAAGATGGCAGTATTTTGGGTCATGTACCATAAATTTACAAGCTTCACATCTCTTATTATCGCTTATCTAAGAGATCATCTATCACGCATGGCTGCTGCTGTCTTTGAGCTACGCACATGGAGCAAGCGAAAGATAAGTGCGATTTTTTCTTCCATTTCTTCGATGCAATTGAAAGTTTTTAATGCGCAACAAATCTTGGAACGGAACGGCGGTTGACGCGAGCTGTCCAGTGCAATTTATGGACTCCAGCAGCCCCAACTGAAGGAAGCTCAGCTACTCCTTTCTTGACTGGAACCATTTCAAGCGTGGCCGCCACCGCCGCGTCCGACGCTCTTTCTATGTAGTAGTTTGCCTAGCGACTGCCCTGGAGTAAGACGGCATACTTCTCGTCTTGTTTGGGTAGCGATGCTTCATCACCTGCTCGCTGTCTACCTGTTTGTGGTCAAAACGTAAACAGCAGAAAGGCCGCGTTGAAAAAATGTGGCGTTCCTGATGAAACGTACGTGCTGCCCGCATACTATGGGCACGCTGACTTACCAAGGTAGTTTTGCTTTGATCGTGCCTAATTTATTTTTTGTATCCTGGTTGTGTTTTTAATGCTTCAAAGACTTCTGGCAAAGAGCTCTTAAATAAACACTGCTCCATACTACAGGTCTTCGTCCTTTGTGCACGAGGGAGTGTTTATTTTGTCTCTGCTGGTCACAGCCACTGCATTTTTCTTTATACATTACTAGATCTTTATGTTTTAACTCCGTACATATTTTCTTGACCACCCAAACTTATTTGTTTGCTTGCAGTGACCATGATTTATTAAATGTGTAGATGTGTACGTTGAAGTGAGTTTTCTTCTTCTTTGCAGGTCTCCAAGTACCGCGTGGAGCGCTGCTCCGCACACACGGACTGCGAGGCCTGTCTCAGTGCCCGCGATCCTTACTGCGGCTGGTGCTCCTTGGAAAAACGGTAGGCTCTTTTTCTTAGTTTTTACGGTCCAGCGCAAACTGTGTCTTTTTTGGCCTTGAGTACCCATTCCTCCAGTTCTCTCTCATGTTTCGTGCGCCGTTAAATGGCTGCGGTGTCCGAAGTGTCTTTGCTTTTCGTGCGACCTCCTCATTTTTGCCTTCGCGGACTCCGATGCCCTAAAACGGGGGCTGTGAATGACACCGAAGGCTTGCAACAGTTCTTGAATATAGTCAAACGTACCATTTTTGTAACTGATACGATAAAGAGTTGTTACGATTGTTTTTCCTGTGAGGCGTTTCGTTTCATTTCGGCGAACGAGTTTTGAATTTCGTAAATTGTATGCGTCTATTCGGTTCCACGTAATGTGATTACATTTTTAATTTCATTTTGCTCAATAAAGTATCTATCATTGTGAAATTTTTACCCTCATTTCACCGACGAACTAAGTACTTCAATTCCCTGTGTCTCGAGAGGATTGGAATTAGCTGGGTTAGGGTTCATGTTTCGGAAGGTCCAGATGTGCAGTGAAACGACAGTTCTTGCTCGTTTTATGATCGATCGATTTGAGTGGGTGTACTCCTCTTGTGAGGTGGTCCATAATCATCTTTGAGCTGCTCTTGGCAGGGGCTCTTCCGTTTGATGGTGTGCTTTGTGCTCTTAATTACGCCACTGAATTGGCGGATCGTGACCAAAGTTATCTGGTGAGCTCCGGTGCAAGAAAAAGTGCCCGGTTGTGTAGCTCGTAGGGAGAGCGCTTATCGCCGCAACACTTGTACAGCCTCGCGTGTGAGCTTGTCTTGCCTGGTCTTGCGCTGCGACTCCGATGTCCGACACAAACTCCATCATGATGAATCTTGCCTGACGAGACCCCGACACTCCCGTGGAATTTTGTGAAAGTGATCAAGGCGCCGATTAAATGAAAGTTTTATCTATTTTCTTGGGGCGTTTCTTTGTCTTCAGATTAATGCTGGTGTAGAGGCTTCCAAAGTCGCTTCTTTATCAGCATCGGTCGCTGATTAATGGAAAGATAGCGCGATGAATTATGCCGGTATAGTTACTGACCTAATTAATGCCTGTTAGATGTGAACTGGTTTCCTTTTGAAATTTTCTCGGGTTTGCTTCAAATGGCTAGTTTTAATTGAAAGATTTCGTTTGGCTTTGCAGGTATTAAGTTTTTCATTGTATCTGTTGAGAAAGAAACTAAAAATGTTTGATATTGAGCTTCTTGAAAGCAAGACCTTTTTTTATCCCAAATCCTTCGTGTTTTGCTACAATGGTTTGTTCATCATTAAGTTTTTGCGATTTTTTGCGTTTCCTGTGAATTACATTGCTAGGAAATTACACAAGTTCCCGTCGTGGTTCATCTCAATCTTGAAGTCTGGAAAGGAAGAAAGACCGACTACTGTGACGTCTCAATAAAGTTTTTTTTTTGCTGCGGTTGCCGAAATGATAGACCGGGTTGGCCGTGACTGAAGTGCACCTTCCTGCACTGCAGTGTCGATATTCCCACGTCTATCACATCTCTTCGTCATCGATGCTTTCGTAATAGCACACCGGAGCTCGGCGAACGTACAATTAGCTAATAAATCGCTATTTCGTATACCTCGACGTTAATGATGAGCCACGGCCGAGTTTGCACCGACATCAAGCGACCCAATAATCTTACGTTGCTCAGTTTCTGCGATGCGCCCGTGTGACGTATGGCGGGGTGGCATATTTTTAACGCTGGGATGCTGGGTTGCTTATATTTCCTCGTCTCTGAGCCTCAAATCATAACGCTGAAAACATTGAAAATATTGCGGGACACTTCGGCTTCGCCAGCGCCATCTAAACAATGGCCAGCTAATATACACCGAGAGGACACCAACTCTTGGTATGCTTCCCTGATATGTTCAAGCTTTATTTTTTTCTTATTAGTATCATAATTTAGTTAGTTCTATTTACATGATTTCCATTGTCTTGGCTTCGTTGCACACTGCGTTGCATTACTTTCTGAGGTATGGGATGAAGGTTTTTATGTGAAGATTTACTAATAACCTTTTAAGGGCTTTCACGGAGATTAGTCTCTTAAAAAAGAACGAAACGAACTGGAAAGCTAGTGAACTGGTAACCAGCTATAGACACGAATAGATATGGCAAACTTGGCGAAACCACCTTTAGTAGCCCTGCGTTCTTGAATCTAGAACTTCACGCATTAATTTTTTCCCTAAAAAATCGCATAAAACGTCTTACCATCACTTCCCATACGTGTAGCAGTTCAAAAATGTAAGCTATAGTTACAGATACATCTCGGATGGGCCTTTTTACGAGCAGGGCGTGGCAACTTACACAAATTATCATCGCCATTGTCATAGATATTCCAAAGACATTCACTGACTTCGTACATCCCCTGAACCTTCACTCGAAACTGTCGCTAAGTATTTTAATACAAACCGTGACCGCGAACTAATCCAGACATTTAATTAAAAACAACTCCTAGAATGAGACATCCAGATTATTTCGTCGGTGTGCGTGTTGCACCGCAAGTCTTGAATAGGAACGTGTTCTGTTCCCATGTCTTGGGTAACGTTGCGCCTGGAGGGAAGAGTTTCCTTTGTGCCGCACCGAGTCATCCATCAGAATTAACCTGAGGTTTTTTTAGTGCTAGTATTGACTTTTTAGAGCTGTCAAGTCGTAACGTCCTGCTTTTCCATCTCGCTGCCTGTTGTTTTCCTGAGCATCGGCGAGTTTTTGCACTCTTTTGAGTTTGCTCAGACGTCGAGGTCACAGTCCTTCTCTTGGCCTGCCAGGTTGCATCTCCGTGAACCTTCTGCAATGTAATCGCAATGTACTGAAAATGTACGTATTTACTGTTAATTAAGAAAATTGACGTCGTTTTCCGAGTTTAAGAACCTCTTCATGCTGTGAAACTTGTATCTCTTTCGCAAAATGTATTAAGAATGGATGATCGCAATCTCTATAATATCCAGCGTTCGTTCCTAAAATGCTTCGAAGTCGTTTTCGGAAGACATACCCGTATCTGGGTTCCTTCTTCGTTGTCTGGAACTTACATTTTTAAAGTTTTATGGTGTTTAGGTATCCCGCTAACTAGTCACGACCAAGTCAAGTGGTCGCATCGATTTCGCATCGGCGTTTATTTTCATTAAGACGAAGCATGCTAGCCGCCGGACTCCTGGCAGCAATGCAGCGGTGCCCGCAGCGATGAGCGCACCTCCAGGTTCGTGCTTAGCTGCCCTGCTCGCCATTATCATTACCACGTCGTTATATTGTGATTTGCTCTTCATTGACCACCGAGCTCTGGTGCTTAGCTCCCTCATTGCTCTTTTATAGCTCTTTGCATAAAGTGAAGCCTAATATCTTCGGGTATCTGAACCTGCAATTACTTGAGGATCAGTTATGCTATCGGTGATATTTCTTGGACTGGTTCCTTACCTATGATGTTTTTCTTTTTCAATTTTAAAGCGGAAAATTACGGGGGTTTAGGGTTACACTTTCACATAATCTAAAATCGGCAGACTGTGCTTTTTCGACTTATTGATGGCTCCAGTAATATTGTTGGCTGCATTTAGTTTGAATTTCCATTCTGCGAGGTATTGCACTTTTTTAATGCTACGTTCGAACAACTATAAATATTACCAGGTTTCAATATTCTCAAATCTCCCATGTGTTGGATCTTGATTGAATCGTTGCAATCATCCGTTTCAATTTTTGCTTCGCACAAGCTCGCACTGGAAAGGTTACAATCCTTTGAAGTACGTGAGTTACTTCCATGATTCTGATGAATTTGGCATTTTGTGCTGATCTAGATAACTTCACTGGCAGAATTCGATCCTGGAGGTATTTTTTGCCTTATTGTCATCCCTGTGACCTTTTCGTGTCGGTCTTGATAAGGATTACTGTCATCCGGATCTTGCAATGCTCGTCTTACCAATCCATGCCAAACCCCTCTCCCACTTCACTAATAAAAACTGGGATCAATTCTTTTTTTCTGCCTAAGGTCTCTTTGTTTAGGAGCTTGCAATCCTTCTAGCGGGTGATCCGCTAATTGGCAGTCTCCATGCGAGAATTTTCCATCTCAAGGGCTTTACAGGAGACGCAACAGAGACCCAATGCTTTCTTCAACGAAGGATAATGATGACTCTAATGACACACCTGGTATCGTTGTTTTGCATCTAATTACCGAAGCCTTCCTTCGAGTTACCTCCAGAGTTGACTCTTTTGTTTCTCAATATTTTCTTGTAACAGTTCATTTTTCCATTCTAAATTTTTACGTGGTGTTTTTTATGTACGGCGTGTTAATGTACCTTAGGTATTATCCTGCTTGTACGGGTAGTAAGAAAGAACGATTCTGAGTAGGTGTTAGCAATTTAAGGACTATCTGCGATCTGCAGCGCATAATTGGTCGCATTTTTGAACGGGCTCTGTACGAGACTCAACGTTTGTGGAATGTGAACTGTACCTGAAATAATTGAAGAAACAGGTTTTCCCATTTTGTACGTTATGTATCGATGGTAATCTGTGCCACACTGTTGTATGTGTCCGGAGGTATTGAGTATTGAAAGTAGAGTCTTTGGCTACGAGTTTATGTAAGAAATATTGAAAATTTCCGCGAATGAAATCTCGTACTTTTCCATACAAAAAATGGCAGCTTCAACACAATTCAGTTCTCTTACCTTGTATTGTGATTTCGCGCGCAGAACATAGTGTTGGATTAGGATGCAGCTTTACTCGAATGCATTCTTCGCCGCAAGTATTTCATAAGTGTTTAGCACTGTTAATCTTTGCTGGTACATTGAATTTTCAATTCTTATGTTTCGTAAGGGCAGAAATGTAACGGGTACAAAAACTATGAAATATATGTGAATTCAGAATTTTGCTCTGAAAAATTAGTGGCCTTTTGTTTCGTCGCATTCCTAATTGCGTCGTTTTGTATCGCTTTGAGCTTCAGTCCTGAGAATTTCTCGCGTTTGATCGAACAGTTATGCACCGGAGTCATACATCGCCCTTGTTCAAGTTTTACCACACTCCTATTATATAGATCGAAGCTATGTATCTTACGAGTACTCGAGCCCTGGAAGCCACTTGTCTGCTATATCCATGCTACTGCAGCGCATACCTGTTTCATTTTAATAGAGACGGCGAAGCCTGACAGCACCTACAGTATCGTGCTGCAGAGCGGTCTTGCTGTGAAGCGCGCATGTAGCTGTGACAGCAGTGCAGTTCTACCGTGCAGTGCAGGATAATTGCACGGCAGCCGTGCCACAAAGCTGCCGTACAACAGCCCTTCTTGCGCACTTGTTCCGTGCGCGCCTGCTGCAGGGGCGGCAGGCGCGCCTGCTCGCTCGTTCTTCTTCGTAAAACTCGAGCTAATTTGCAGGCTTTCTCGCTGTGCGCTCTCAAAGTTCACCTCAAAATACCGACATCTGTTCCGCTCTGGTGGCACGGACTTAGTATTCCTTCCTCTGCGTTTTTTCTGGAGTGAGTGCTTGCTTGGTTTACGGCTCGATTGGGTGTTCGAAGTTATGGACATGAAAAAGTAAATTTGCATGTTTTGTGTGAGATCTTGTGCTCATCTCATTAATTTGCTTTTACCGTAGTTTGATGATTTTGCTCTCGAATGCTTGAATGTTGAAAGCTATTCTTATACATTTTATTATAGAAAATTATACCATCTCGCAGAAGAATGCGATCAGTATTTATATTGCAATCGAAACAATGAGAATCAAAGCTGGAAATGCAAAAAGGTTGGAATATCAGGAAATAAGGAACTTCAATTCGGCGACACATGTCGAAGATAACAGCAAGCGTTGGTAGTCAAGTTGTTACAGATTCCAACGCTGCAGATGGGAGAGCGTTTAACTTTTAAAGCTGAGGGAAAATACGACGTTCACCTAAACAGTTCTTAATACGTCTTTAGTTCCAGTTGGAGTGGTTTGGCATCAGCCTGCCTCAGTAGTACGATTCGTGACTATCCACTGCTTAAAATTCAGGCCGAGAAAAATTCGCCTTACTTACGATCGTTTTCTAGTCTGATAGTTTATATTTAGGTTTTCTAATTTTTGTCGTTTTAAAATTTCGGTCTTTCAGTAAAATCCTTCTGGATAGCCACAGGGATAAAATCTCATTCTATTCTGTACTGGCATAAATATTGATACTGAAAAACATCGATGTAATCATGCTCTTTTCTTATTCGCTGCCCTCACTCTATTTACTACACGCGCTATTTGTTACAGCTTTATTGTGTGTCTCATACTTCTCGTACTAACGGTAAAATTTGTACTGCTGTGCCGCATTACAAACCTGACTTCATGTAGGTTTCCATCAGGGAAGGTAGATTCGTCGACAATAGCAAAGTTTGTTCATTAATTCATTTACTGGGGTTGTCAGTTGAAAACATTGAGGCTGCACGTTTCGAAAGCATTTCTCTCATGCGAGATCAGTTGATTTAGGCCTCAGTTTTTGTGTGGATCTCTCTATCCTCGTGTAATCTTGAGATTTTTATGACGGATTGTCTAGCAATGCATCAGTGTGAGGTTCCATCCATAGTCGGTGTTTGATCTTAATGCTCGGCGGTACATACGAGTTCATTGAATGTGCGTGTGAATAGATGCACGTCTCCTTGTGGTTTGTTAACATCGGCGCTGGTAAAATTATCGACCTGCTAAATACTCGCGTATTTGCCCATTATTTGCTATTATCATGAATCCTGGTAAAATTGTACTTGCCTTTGTAGTTTGTTCCGCCACCGTTCAGACCTCCTTTGTTGTTCCGATTCGTACGAACCACGATGTGTTTATCCTTAAACTATAAATGCCCGTTTGGACGACAGCGGCAGAACCGCTGTGGCTCAAGGCGCAGTTAATATTGTCTATCCATCCTATTGAATGCCGTTCCGAGTTCTCTTCTTATTTTGCTGGGAGCAACGTTTGGAGATGACATTATTATGACGGGAGCCATTGTGTGAGCATCGTTGCTGCGCCTCGTTCCTTTGCCGCAATTCCAAGGCCGGCTTCTGCAACGGAAACATTCATTCTTGAATAATATGACAGTTACTTAGCTCCCGCCAATGTTCTTCGCTAAATGTCTAAGTTTTGTCTGCTATTTGTGTGTGAGGTCACGAACCGCCGTCAGCTTTGCCTCATTTTTCCATAATTTCATTTCTCTTATAGGACGTATGGTCTGAAATGATTCTAGAGACAATTTTTGGCTTCTCTATTCAGGGTTCTTTAAACATCACTCAGTTCTGTGTGCGATTTGTTGCCGGAGACCTTTGCAGACGATGGCGTCCCGTATTGTTGTGGACCTTCTGTCCGACCTTCTTAGAACTAATCCTCCTAGTTTCAAGTCTTCACTTCTCCACCGTGCCTAGATTTCAGCTTATAAATTGTCTTTTTCAGCCCTCAGCCTTTTCAGCTCCCAGCCTAAATAGAAATTTTTTCTCGTTTTAGTATAAAGTAAATAGATTTCAATTTCGATATTTTTTTTTCGCGCGACTTGAATGAAGTTTCCCTGGCTGGACATGCATTATGTGACCAGGCTGGAGCGTGCTAGGTCTCTTCTCATTTTATTACATCCGAGGTGACTTTATTCATGCCACGCAGGTCTGCGCGGCCGCGTCCAGATTTGCTCCTCTCTGCTGATTGACTCATTGTAAAGGGATTTGCGCGGCACTGGCGCTTTAGTGCGCCGCTGTGTGGGCCAGCGCGCTTTGTGTTTGGAGGCCGCCTCTGTGCGTGCGTCTCAACTCGCCTGGGGTTTTGGCTGCGATTTATTCTCAGGACCAAACTTTAAAATTCTGAACTAACTCTCCCATTTTGGTAACCTGAATGCTCATTTTTCTCTATTTATTTTTGGTATTATCTTATGCGTCCCAACACTCATTGAGGATTAGAAATTCTAAGTGCTCAACACTTGAAACATTTGTAGACTTTTTCTTGGTTGATGTACTTTTTTAATACTTTTCGTTCCGTGAAACTTAGAGCTTCAATAACGAATGTCGTCAATGAATTTCTTCGTGTGGCCATTTTTGTATATGTGTATTTTATTCTTTAGGCTTTTGCTTCTTTGAGACTCTCTGGAAACCGCTGATTGAATTCGTGTGTAGCAACTGTGGTGGTAAAACTATAGGTGATCTAATGACTTTTTTGCCACACTTAGCTTGGCTCGAGCAGAGCTGTCCAGCTGGACTTCTGCCGTCATCATACTGGTTATAACCGTATACATGTTTCGTGTTTCATCAATTAACTTTCTCTGTAGTTTCTTTGGGCTCTGTAGTTCGACGGATTGACCATTCTGATGAACTTGTTAACGGCGATCCGTATGGTTGAAGTTTTTATGAAGTTTTTGGTGGTTAAAAATTGGACGATTTGTTTTACTGTACGAATATTGCTATCGGTTTTGATATCCATGTAACGTATAACCTTTACGACTGATGCCAATACAGGTAACTCGCGACTCTGACCAGAGATCGTAACACTCAAAATAAAGTTAAAGTCGAGATAAAGTTAACTTTAACACTCGTTGAAGTTTGAGATAAAGTTACGCGATTGTGATAATAAGATTGTGGTTAAAACACAAGCTGACTTGAGCTGAACGGAAGAATCCTTCGCTATTTCTCGGCAAGCTAGGCAAATCGTAGCATGAAATATATAAAGACTTGCTTTATATATTCTTACAAAATAGCACTATGAGATTTGGTTGATTAACAAATTTATTCAATTCTGCATAAATTCAGAATAATATGTCAAAATGAATAGTAAAGACGGAACATTTACTCACGTACTACATACAACAGTTTATTTAGATAGTGATTATGAAATTGAAAACTAAGAAACTAATTTGATACGTTAGCCTTTTTCTGAACGACACTAATAAGTTCGTTATGCGTTGAGCAGAAAATATCTCCGATAACTTCTTGATTTTCAACTCCAGGAAATGTTTGGCCGAGGGTCTCGCCTGCCCGCAAGAAATTTGCCAGTTTCTGTACCGTTTCAGAAGTTGATTAAGTTTCTTTAATCATGGAGATAGCTACGTTGCCATAGTTCTCTTCCTGTATATGATTGTAATTCATTAGTATGCATTGTAATTCATTAGTATGCATTATCCGGAAGCTTGCAAAATATAAGGCAGTATAAAAAGGTGTGAAATGTGTTAGTGTCGTAAAATTTGAAGTAGATGTCCGTAATTAGTTTTGTAGTAATTAAGATACTTAAAACTCGAGATCCGTAAAGTACGCGAGTTTTCTGTATCCGGAAATGTTTTATGAACGCGTTAGCTTCGTTGTAAGGAGTATTCACGTGTCTCCAAGTACAGTTCGCTAAAGGCAACCCTCATCTGCCGCCTCGCATCGTAAGTTTCGTTAAATATTTCCAAATCTAGCACAACTGCGTCAGACGCATGTCGGAAGTCACTGAGCCGTATGACGTTATGACAAACTGCTATTCCATTGCAACGACAGGAAGGGATGGCTTTGTAAATAGTTTTTTTTGATAATATCAATGACATTATACATAGGGACTGTACCCAGATATCAAGAAGGCGGCTGAAGACGAACAAAATTATTTTCTGACTCATAATTTGCCAAACTTATTTTTATTATGGATTGTTTGCATTCATGTGTGATAATTGACGTATCCTTATTTACTCGAGGCAACCAAAAGGCATTACATTGCAATGATGTGGACAAATTGTCCTCTTTAATAGAAGGAAAGCAGTTAAGACCAAATTAAGGCGTTACTTTGCAATGATATAGACAAATTCTTGTTCTCTTTATTAGAAGGAAAGCAGTCAAGGCCAAATAGATGATTGTACGAAGTAGAGTTTTTATTTCGTGGTGGTGATATGATTACGTGGAGCTGAAAAAATACATCATAAAGGTATTTAATAACTCATTTGGTCACCTAAAATTTGCAAAGTGGTTACGTTTGTACGTTTTCTGAGATTAATTGTGGTGACTGGAATCCTTCATTTCTATGAAAAACTGTTAGCTTTGAAAAAATATGACTTGCGAGCTCATGATGTTTGACTTGCTTAAAAAAGTATTCTCACCGCTGAAACTGAAATAGTGAGTTCCTGCTTTCTTCATGTTTTGTTTTTGTATAACTTTCGTGTGCATTGTTTGCTCTGTTGCTGTTTCTTAGTACGTCTTCACGTCGCTGATGTTAGTGTTCATGTATTTATTTACTCCCTGAATTCATGCATGAGCGCGAGGCAACAATAGCAAGCTTTACATTTGCACATGACTGGGCATTCGTCATGCATCACCATGTTTATTGAAATTTGTGCACGCTGTTTTAAGTCTTCTTTCTGTGTTATTGACTGCCAGACGGAACGAACGCGTAAATCCGTTTCTGCAGCGTAGCTCCATCAGGAGCGGCATCTCGGCCGGCCCACCAGCCGCAGCCGACGCGCTGCTTCACATTTACTTAAATCAGCCCACTCTGTAATTAGACTTTCTCCTTGCATAGATTCATGCATCCTGAAGAAGTCTTTGTTTGAGCGTCCTGATGGCTTTCTGTGTTGCTTATGACTCGGGTATTTAGACGGCGTAATTGCTACTTCGTGATTCCTTGAAGAATTTAGACTTCTTAACTTCAGACTCCGTTACGCGAGACAGAAATCCTATTTGATAAATTATACTTGTGAAGTCGTGGGATTTGCATAACCTAAAAGTTTTTCCTGGAGAACAATGACGTCTTGAAGAATTTTTTCTTCATCTGCTGTTACCAAAGATTTTTTCTCAAGCTGCCAGTTCATAATATGTTCATGAATGAATTGCATGAAATTCATTGGAAGTTCACTTCGATGTGAACTTACGAGTGTTCATGAATTTAGGGTCTGTGCTCGTTCTGCGTTCCAGGGTCGATCGTTAATGGTTTAAGCCAGCTCAAAATTTGGTATTTTTAGTCCAGGGTATTTGTTCTTGAGTACGTAAAATATGAAACATTTTCTGTTGTGCACGGACGCAGTCTTCTTGAGCTGTTCACAGACCCAGACAAATCCTGTGTATGGCGTTCTCCTCTTGAATAAGCTGTATAATTTTCCATTGCTCAATGCACCACACAACCTGTGCCCCGATTGTTCGTTTCCTAGCTTATCTGTATTTCCATAAGACTTCGTACGCGAGCTGCCTGCAATTGGGTTATTTCTTAGGCAGCTTTTTGATCATTACAAATGACTTATATAGTGTTTTCAACAGCAATCATAGTAGCGCATCCTAGGAAAGTTCGTTCCTGTATTTGATTTTTTTTGCACTCCAAAAATTTCCCATGCCCTAGTTTATATGGTGACTGCGGAACTCCTGTGTTAGATGTAATCGTGGGAAAACTGCTCAGAATGATAGTATAACTGTAATGAAGAACGGGGATTTTTGCGCTTTATTTTGTTTTTACATCGTGTTGCGCGCGGGGAGCGGTGTTGTTCTTCGAGAAAGGTAGAAGTCTTCGACAAAAGCGCGCGCTGACCGACCGTGTACTTCGTTGCAGTTTGATGCAAGCAAGACGATAGGAGAGAAGAAGCGCTTGCGACAGTTTAGTTATGGCAAGGGACAGGAACCAGACCTCATTTCCTGTGGGCGTGCACAGAGCGCCGACTCGCCTGCCCTCCACTTGAGGGGCTTCTTGCATGCGCTCGCCTTACCTCCCATTGGGTCCGCAGATCCTGTTTCACGATTTTTGCCTTCTCCAGTCAACCGCACTCATCGCTGCGATATTGCTTCCTTCCTTTTTTCGCCGGGCAAATGATAAATCTAAACAGCGCACTTTATAGCGTATCGATGGCTATTTACCTTGGCTCTTAGCTTACGATAGTTGTAGGCTGAACTGAGTTTCGAATTACTGTACGAATAGCGATTCTCTCTCCCGGTTTATTTGGCTAGCTAACGTAACGCGGCTTTAATTGAGGATGATTCCAGAAGCACTGTATTGAACTGATACTGATTAAAAATTGCAAAAAATAACTTGCTGAAAAGGTGCGGCTTAAGTAGGAGCATACTTAACACCCTTATCATTACATGTTTTCTTTCGCGTGAATGTCTCTTACTTCTAAGTGTAGGAGATACACTGAAGGTTTTCGGGTTCTTTGGCATGTGGCGGTGCATGTGAGAACGAGCATTTTTGTTCCAGGCGGGAAGTTGAGCCTTCATATTCTCATCGTGTCGATGGAATTTTACCATTTCGTTGAGATAAATACTTTTTAGAATCATTTGAAAATACATTTGCCAAGTTGGATGGATTCAATCAGTCGGGAGGATGAAATTTATTCTATTTAAGCGTGTTATGAATTTGTTGTGTGGTTTACTAGCTCTGAATGCCGCACATTTATCATCGCTGTAAAGCGCCTTCACTCCATCGCTCTCGTCCATCCATCAGCCCTGGGGCGAGAACAGACCCTCTCACGGTACAAACAACAAAATATCGCTCGTTATTCACACTTCGGCTAGAAAATAACGTGCGACACTTCGCTCGTTGTTGCCGCTGCTGCTGTTGTGTGCGGAAAGAAATACGCCCAAGTAATTTATATCTTGTCTGGTCCAGTTACTCTCTTTTCACCGATTTTCCTAGGGAAATCTAGAGCGCAACCCCACATGGTGCAATATCTGGGCCTTTGCTGAATGCATACTGATGCCTGGACCTCATATTTATACACTTGCTTTCTGGAGTCCGCCGCACGCCGATACTTCGTGTTGCTCGAGTTGGTTCGGTGCGAGCTGAGAGGAGCGAGTGACCTGTGGTGCTGGGTCACAAAGATGTCTGGCGGTGCTAAGTTGCGTTATATGATGCACGATCCTGCTCTTCACGACCTGCCTCGTAATTTTCCCAGGTTTCCGTAATCAGAGTGAATGTTCTTTGTTCCCGCCCCATGTACGCTTGGGCTAAAACATTGAGTGTCTTATATCTTTCTTCAGTTTTTTACGCCCCGGGAATCGTCATCTTTTTCTCATCGTTGTTTCTGGGCCATTGCAATCCCGCCAAATTGGCCACTCGCGTATGCGGTACGTGAAGGTTTTCTTTATATTTTGGTCGCACGAATTGTGCACGGAGTATATCCTTGGCAGGAATCCTTTCTAGTGCTGTAGAGGCTAACCACTCGCTTGTTTATCTGCAATAGAAGCGGAGCCGCCTTACTTGGGCGATAAGGTCTTTATATCCCTCTTACGAACCCTCTCAATGCCACCACCAAATTGAAAGAAGTTGGCCACACTAAAAGCAACATGAGGCTTCCGCGAGATGGCTGCGCTGCACAACACACGCCCACCGCAATTTACTGGATTAAACATTTAGTCGCATACCAAAGCATGTGCGTATATGCGGTCGGCTGCTTCTGCCTTCCTCCGTGCCCAGGATAAGCAATTGAATCTGGTCATTCATGGCGAGTGCCAATTTCGTCGCTTGCAATTCTTAGTTCTTCTCGTTGCTGAGTCTTACTGATGGCCTATAAAAACCGCGAGACGCATGCGCTTACTTGCCATTCATTTTAGCGGGTTCGTTGTGCGCGCCTTTTATGCGTGGGCTTTCATCCCTCCGCTTACATATGCGCTCCTTGAATATCCTAGGCTGTCAATTGTACGCGACTCAACTATTTAGGCGCAGAAGTTAAATTGTGTACGCGTTAACTTCGTACTTGCGTGTAAGAAGTACTGTTGATTCCTTTTCTAACACTCATAAGTATGTATCTCTCGCTTGCTCCAACGCTGTTACGATTTATAACTATAAAACAGCCTTGTAGCAGCTCTTCATGCTTTTTATCGTCATTAATATTATTAACAGCGAGCAAGATATCGCACACGTTGTTCACTGGAAGACCATGAATACTCGGCCGCCCATCGTTTCTTACTTTCCTTTTGAAGGTCCGCGGCTGTGAAAGCAATTATTACCCGTCGTTTGAGTTGAGCAGATCTCGTGCGAAGGTGTTTGGAGATGCTGTCCCGTCTCACTCATTCCATAGGAGCAATCAAGAGACGTCTCATCGGCATGAACGATGCTTCTCATACTGCGTCCACATCGGAGTCAGATGAAAAACTTCACCTATCACTATGAGCATCAGCTTACCTGTTGCACTCAATGCAGCCTCCCATTAATCTTCGGACCGGTAATTATCATGTCCAGTAGACCTGCCTAGCTAGTGCAAAACTAGCACATCAGTCCCGAGCACTTCTGGTTGTTGACTGTCGGCCTGAACAGGCGGACGCTCTCAGACGCGCCTTTCGACGGTTCCGTTAATCTATCGATACAATTTCTGACAACTTGAAAACGACATAACATTTAATTTACTCGCATTCTAACGTGACTTACCGTTAAATTTCATGTTTTTCAGAAGCAAATATCTTGTTAGAACATCGTAAGATTTACCGTTTGGAATTTTTTTTTTGGTTTGAGGCTCTTTCTATTGCAAAGTTTCTTTCAGGCCTGGTTCGGAGGTAATGTAAAATATGTACGTGGAAGTAAAGTTGCACCTGATGGAATATTACTGACTTCAGCAAAAGCTTGACCTATCGCTAGGTATTTGTTTATTCCCATGCAGAATTCATATCAACCCCTATAACTATTTCTCGGTGGAGTTGAGCGAAAAAATGATAAACTCGAATTTACCTTTAAATCTAAACTTAATGCTACGTCTACCATTTCAGCGTACCAGGAATGTAAATGTTTATTTCTTTCTTTTATTGACTTTTTCAAAAATATATCTTGTAAGAAACCTTCATATTTGGCATTCTATTCCCGACGGAGTGTCAACTTTCATGAAAGTGAGCATCTCTCGAGCCCTTTTATTCATGAATTCCTAGTCCTTTTTGGCAGACGTTTCTTGGTCGCACGATAGCTTCTGACGAGCCCAGCGTGCTGCGATTCTCCACAGAGGCTTCTTTCAATAGTTTCGATTAAAATTCCTGAATTTTATTATCGCTTCTATTCAAGATCGAGCTTCGTGCCTCACGATTTTTCTGTTGCGTTATTTATGACCTAATAATATTAATCATGATATTGATGTCTGCTGCCGTCTGTGCTCAGTGGCGAATCAAACGCCAGTCGAAATCTCATCATCGCCCGTGTTGATTTTGTGATTGAGTGTACGATATATCCAACTAGAAGTATATCTCGTACATTTACGTGAAGAATCTCTCAGCAATTTCTTGATAATTCAAGTAAATTTTTGTTTTGAATTCGGGCGTTTGGGTTTTACCGCAGTTAGAAATTCATACATCTTGCTAACTTTTGTTTCCATATTTTCAGATTTTCTTCAAAGTTTTTATTTTTACGTTCATCTGCGGGTTAAAGTCGTAATCCCCTGTGGTGTTTTTTTCATTGTGGACGACCTTGTTTCCCTCTCTGTCTCCAAAGCAAAACGGTAGTTCGTGATGCATCTTCGGTATTCACTCCACTCGACTAGACTAGGCTTATCTCCACTTTTTGTATGTGTTTCTGTAAATAATTTTTTTGTGTTTGATTAGCCTTGATGATGCTTAGTTTTTGCGAGATTCGAGGGACATGTTTCGTTATCAAGTATTTATCGAACTGGCTAATGACGTGGAGCTCTGCCAACCGGTCTTGTCATGCGATTACTTGGACTGGTGCTCCTTGGGACACCACTGTTCATTTCGAGATTCATTCAATCCGTAGACTGTTCCATTTGTTTTCATTCAATCCGTAGGCATTTTCATTTGTTTTCATTCAATCCGCAGGCAGTTTCATGTGTTGTCATTCAATCCGTAGACAGTTTCATTTGTTTTCATTCAACCTGTAGGCCCTCAGTTTTCATTGAATCCCCTCAGGGTGCGTATGATAGGCCATAGGCAGTAGGGTTAACTTAGCAAGGTTTGTCTATCCTATGCTATGGGGGCTAGCGCCCCCTGGAGGTCACTGTTAGGTTTCCTCTACTATGAATAGGCCTTCGCGACTTTTATATTTCGTGCCCACTTTGCTTCTTTCCGTTTTCATTCTTTCTTCGCTATTTCTTATTTGTTTTTTCTTCCACTTCCTTCTTAACTTGCTGTTTCAATGCGCAGGGGATCTTGTGTGGGAACACACCTTGTGCATAGATTCTCCGTTCTCTTGAATCCATGCTTAATAGTCCCTACTCTTTTGCTGCGAGATACTCTGAGTTGCCGAAGCGCTGCTATCCTCATTGCTGCTACTACTAATAGGCAATCCATATACGGTTTCATTCGTTTAATTTTCATTCAAGCCTGGGTTATTTCCACGAGTTTCAGTGCTATCATTTCAATCACTGGCTGTGTAATCTTGATTTTTTCCTTTTTGTTTTTCTCTCATTACTTTGTTATTGCCTATCATTACATGATGGTGAGAAAATTCTTTCCTCAAGCTTCATTGCTGCTCTAGACAAATGTGGGTGTTAGAGCATGCATGATATTAGGTTCATTTATGGCTGGAGCGGCGAGCAAGCTTCTAAATTGAGCGAAGTACAGCGTGCACAAGTTCTGCTTTTGTGACTTCCCATTCGTTGACATGATTAGCTCAAATAGTGCGGTTCGATTAAGGCTAAGAGCCGTAACTATTATCCATTTTCACGCACAATTTTTGATGAATCGTAGGTGTGCGAATTTCGGCGTGAGTGCGCACCAATTTGCCTCGGTAAGGAAGCCATGTTTAAAAATGAGTGCTTCAAGTATTCTTTCCTAAATTTTTTCTTCGCTATTGACGATGAAATGATAAAGTTACAAATTGTCTTTGTTTATACTACAGTGCTTGCGTGCCAGGAACTTGCTGCGAAATGAAATTTTCTTCCGTTGTGTGCGCTAAAAGTCCGGAATATGCAAGGTTTTCCCAATACTTCCAATCGACGTCGTCTTGCTTTGCTTTTCTCGCGAATGGATTTGGTCGTGCTTGTACTGCAGAATTATGCGCAACAATTATTTGAAATTACATGAAAATTCGTGATATGGCTCTGTTGGTTCAAGAGTTGCGTCTGCATTAATTGTTAGAGCCGTTCTTTTTTTAGCTGTATGTTCTGTCGGGCCCTGAGTCGACTGGCTCAATAAGGCCTACTAAAAAATATTTCATTCGCTCGTTGAACATTAGACCCTCATGGTGCACATTTCAATTATTCAAGACGTACCCTAAGAAACCTTCAACAGCACGCTTGAAGACTGGCTTTCCTTGTATTCTGTCGCATGAGCGTAATTATTACCTCTATTCAATGGTTTTGGTTTCGTTGAAGCTACTCTCATACTCGTAGACTTGAATTCATCAAGAGCTCCTATCAGTTTCTTTTTAGTTTAATATTACGTACCTTTCGCTAGGGATGCTATGAATTAGTTTTAATATTTATTACTGTTGAATTGTTCTGATTGATGACAGTTCTATCAAATTTTTATGATCACGAATTTTTTGATGTTACCGGTTGTTTCAAGGTTCGCAATATGAGATATATTCTGATCTTTTTGCCCCTTATGCTTTCATAAAATATTGGACTCTCGCTCGGAATAATTCTCGTGATTTTCTCTGCATTATTTTCTCCCACACGAAAAATCACCCTCTGTGTGTATTCAGGTGCAGTAAATTCAGCATTGCGAATTGGAGATAATTAAAATTTAACAAAAGCGTAAATCAGGAATGGACTTGTCTGGGAGTAGCGCATAGTGGACCCAGCTCGCCTCTTTCAACCCTTTCAGCCCAATAGAACCGACCGCACGACCCTGTTTCGTAAGAGTGCTGCTAGTTCTTCGTAAAAAGCTGAATGCAACCTTATTGCACGTGTACGTAAGATTGCAGCTTATTTTTCGTTTAAAGCTAAATGCAGGCTTATCACCAAAATAATTTCGCCTGTACAGGGTTGAATCGTCGCCAGCCGCTGAGTGCCGCGCTGCGCCGCTCATTTGCCTTTCAGATGAGTGAGTGGGAGGGACTGTACGCTGCTCGCCCAGATTATCCCCTACAAATTGCTCACCGCGTTGATAGTACCTCTTTGAGCTGCAAATTCTGACTAACACCGAACCAATCGCTGATAACAGTGTTCGAAGGGCCAGATTTCTGCCTATCTTATTTTCTATTTGGAACTGGTTTCTCTGCAATCTCTGTCGTTTGACTCTCTTTTTGAAAGCTTAAGTTGAAGAGTGCTGTTCAAGTCAATGATATTTGTAGCTAAGGCCTGTCATAGCAAGATTTAAGAGCGTGTTTCATTGTATATTTAAAAAAATTAATTTAGAGTTTGACTCAGTCAGTTTAACTGTGGCTTCAATCTCACCCGAATTCAAATATTTTGCTCTTCCATTTTCATTTTCCTATTCAGCACTTTCAAATGTCCTGTTTATAGACGATGTGAAGCATTCAAATAGATGTTTTTTCATCGTTGTAACCAGATTATGAGCTCCTAACTATTCCAGTCTTAAATTGTCTCATTCATTTTATTTGTATTTTCGCCTTCAAACAGTTGGAACACAAGGCTTTTGTTCCCCTACTTCTTATGTGAGGTGTTCCAAGTACGGTTGATTTTTGTAGACATGTCGAATCAAGAGTTGCTTCGTCAATGGATGGTTTGTCGAAGCAGGAGAGTTTTCCTTGAGCTACCTCCGTCTAATGTATGCAGTTCCGATGCCTGATAGATAGCCAACGAGGTCCCTCACACTTTATTTGCATACTACTTTGACAGAGAAAATTCTTGCCGACTCTTTGTGGCCTGATAGAAGGCTGGAGTTTTATGCTCATTTACTGATCATGAATGCCAAATGACAGTAGTACTCATGACCTGCTCGGAGTATGAATTTTGATGAGTGTTTCTTTTATTGCCTGCCGAACAGGGGTCATGAAGAGAGGTCTCGAGAGATAGGATCAGTTTTTATTTTAGAGTTGCATGTTTGTCTCTGGGTGACTGATTACTACACGAGTCAGTCCAGGACAATTTTATTAGACGGCTAGAATACCGGATTTAGTTTCGCGTTTACGACTGACGCATAAATTTCTACAAGGATTGAAGCCCGTAATATAGACATTTTTTATTTTAGTTTGATATGATAGTGCCTTTCTCTTCTCTTGGTGAATGGTAATTGACTTTGCTACATTTTTGAATTATCAAAATATTGTCCTGCATTCACTGGATATATTTACATATTGTAACCACCAAATGATAGCTGTTATTTTATCCAAAAGTTCTTTGAAATATAACAGATGGCTGACTTGATTTTCCTTAGATAGAGCAAATATCAAGACTTTTTTTTCGCTAGCTTACATAGGCGTTTTGTTTGACTTACATTGCACGCATCACAGCGTACGTGCAAATTGCCATTCACTTGACGTGCACGCCGAACTGCTGCTTATGTTAAAGTGTTTTCCGTGACGGACGGAAATTCTTTAGAGTTGGCAGGTTATGACTTTTAACTTCGTTGAAGTGAAAACTGAACGTATGCCTGCATGTCAAACCGTCCCGGTGCCTTTGAGCAGCTCGAGGTTCCCACAATTTCAGCTCAAGATTGACAGCCAGCTCTTGCTTCATTGGAAACCGTTAAGAAATTAAGTCTTTCCAGGGTCGTTCGTCAAACCAAAAGCTGTTATCGGGTGTTATCTTTCGTTGTATTGGCGAAGATGGATAACAGTTTCTGTCCGTGACTGTTGATGCCGAGAATAAATATCTGCGTAATGTTTGTCCTTGAAAAATCACTTATGAATTTTGTTATTGATAATACCAGTAGAAAAAATTACTTATTAGGCTTGAAGGAAAGTGCTTAGGTTGTGTTTTCAAACTTCCTTTGATAAAGCTACGAATTAGTTATTGCATTAATCATGCCTGCCTATTTATAATATTGGTCAACTTTGCAACCGAAAACCTACGTGATTGGAAATATTCACTTCCAGGTCTATTTTCTCGCTAACTTCTTAGGGCAAGATCTTTTCCCTGCAGAAATTTTTCAAAATTATGACGCATTTATAGGAGTCCTTGCATATTTCTCACCATTCATGTAGGAACGTTCTCTGATACTACGATGCGCTCGGTAACTTGTTCAGTGCGAGGAACATTCTGCGAAGCATGTGAAATTTTTTTTTCGAGTCATTGAAGGGGGGCGTAGGTGTAGCCATCCATCGGGCTTCATCCCAGCTAGGCGCGCCATCCATCAAGCGCTGCACAGCCGAGGCGGCCTGGTCTCCTCTCGCCTTCTGCGTATGGAATGTTATACCTTAAGTCGTCTGCTTTCTCCCAGCCCTCGAACATCGCTTAACCTGGTGGCCAATGCTGTGTGAACATTCATGGTCTAGCGAGTAGAGTATGCGTTCTTCCCTCTCGTGCAGAAGGTAATGCTGCTTCGAGTTTTTCTGTTCGGTACCCGAATGATTTAGAAATGTTTTGCCTTACACTTACTTAGGAACTCATTCTCTTGTAGTTCAATTTTAAGCTGAATAAATTTTAATTGTTTTGTTCAGTATTTCTTTACCACATTGATGGTAAAAACTGTTCAATGTGGGTTTTCGTTTTGTATTTAATGTACTGAAAGTATATTTTCTATACTCGTAAAGGTAAAATGAGTGAAATAGTTTCTATGTGTTTGGTGTATCCTCTTTATCAGACCTTAAATACCCAGGTGTGTATTTGCAAGTTTGTAAATCATAACAAGAGATTAACTCTATCGTGGTTCGGATATTCAATTCTATGTCGAAGTTACTACAGTGTTTGCCCAGCACACGAGGCAGTAGGTTATGCAATAAATAATTTGCGTGTACTATTTTATAAATATTTCGGGCGTCTTGTTTGGGCGTTAACCTGATCTAGGATTTTTTCTGAGTTTATTCTTGGCCCAGATGTGGTGTGAGAGCTAGGGAGGGACCCTAGCGGTCTCCTCGCTTCACTTTGATTAATGACACAAACGGGGCTCAGATGGTCTGAAAGACGAAGGCAAATTTAAACTGCATTATGGAAAAAGGGGCTCCATCCTTCCTCTGCCTCGAGCTTGTAATGAGATTTTGATTAATTTTAGGGCGGTTCGCAAGTTTGCGATTGGCCGGGCACATCCAAGCTGCTGCTCCTTGCGCAACTTTCACCTCTCCATCAATGGGGATTTTTCCATCGATCAAACCGTCCGAAGTATCTATCCCCGAAATCAAATCTTTCTTCATAGCGTCAGTACTCTCTCGACGGATGACACGTCTTGAGGCCATTTTTCTTAGCGCTCACATTCGGTGACGTTCTTATTTTTGCGCGGCCTGTACTTTGTTGTAGGCATGATTCTAGATTCTACTTCTTGAATTTTCCCCGACAATTAAACTTCCTCCAAAATTGTCATAAATTTCGCTTAGATTTCAGCAGCAGTACTGAAATACTTGCTCCTCCTAGCGACTGAGTTTGAAGTTAATTTCAGCATCTTTCGAAGTTCGATATGATTTTACCGAACCAAGTAAAAATATCCTGACAACTTCACGTACTTACTACTGTTTTGAAAGGCGTTCAAAGTTATAACGAGAATTGACGATATGAACATTACCACCCGATTATTCTATTTATAGTTCCAATCCTTGACACTTCGACTGCGATTCTCCACGCAGGAAATATTTCATGTCGACAAAAATTTCGGCTGCGAGTTTAAAATTGAAGGATTTAGCTGTCACAAATTTGGTTATCGTATTCATTTTCCCCCTAATCCCAACTAGCTTATTCGAGTCATGAACACAAATTTTATGAATACTTGAAAATTTGTGTTCATAATATGTTAGTGTTTTCATTACGCTAGGTTAGGTTAGATGATCGCGTGTACCATATATGGCGCACGTCGCAGTCAAAGTGTTGAATCGAATTTCGGTGTGTATCCTCCACCCATTTTCGGCGCTATTCTCGAAGAACTCTAATTTTCTGTAAAGTAGAAGTTCCAACAGTGGTGGTCGTGCTTCTGCTCCTACTGTTTTCTTGTTTGATCAGCTCCGTGCTGCTGAATATGACGTGCGAACCCATTGTCGCTTGCCCAGGATACCTGCTCGTCGCGCCCTGTTATTCTAAGTAATTCTCACGTCTTACACGCCGGCAAAGCTGTCGACCCGCTCTGTTTGACTGTATGTTACCAACCCCCAGGCTTGTTGAAACGATGACTCTTCTGTGTTGATGGTGGTCTGAGGGATGTGCCAGCGCCATCTCAAATGCGCCGTTTGCAGCATTCGAATTCTACGACTCGAATGCGGCGGCTCTGTTGCCGCTGGCTCGCCTTGAGTGATGACGCTCAGAGATGATTATTCTTGAGCTTAAATCGAGAATAAGTGGATAGTAATTTTTATACCCTGACGTAGAAAATATTTCGTTCGCGTTACGTTACAATAGCTTGGTTAGGAAATTTACTCACCAGTTTGCGAGCAATCTCTCATATTTTGAGCATGTTATGTAGTTTCCAAACATATTTTCAATTTGCGTTCATATATATTCTAGCTGAAAAAAAATCGCTCGCAAACACGTTTTTTATTTATGATTAAAATTCACTTAAATTAAAGTACTTACGTTCTGAAAGATGGTTTGATTTGCTGACGTTATTCTAATTGTATTTTTAATTCTACCCCTCGCTTAAAAAAAATTCAACCCCCATACCAAAAAATTAAAATGGTACGTTCAAAAGTCCAAGTCGTTGAAACACAATACTCCAGTACTTCCTTTTAAGCAAGAAAGAATTGTTATCGTGTAGTCCTTTCGAATACGACATTAGGATGTTGCTCTTTCGCTCTGAGGGCTGAATTTTGCGACCTAATTGGACCTCTTTGAACCCGCAACACTCTTTGTTGGTTAGACAAGTGCTTTCCCCCATAACCATAATATTAATCCGATAGAGATCCCCTGTATTTTTTGGTCGTGACGCTTCCGTGCGTGCGCTGAATGCCAGAGGTTTCTCAGACGCTCTGCCCTGTTCCTCTAGACTTGAGGCTATACCTTCACATCGTCCAGCTCTCAAACTAAATGTGGTGAAAGAGTACCCTGCTTGTAGCGTCTAATGAATGGAACCAGCTTTATGGGCCTCATTTTCGCTTGCTCTACTGTAGTTTGTCGTCTATGTCACTGTTTGAAGTTTATGGGGAAATAGACAGATTTAACTCATTGATAACTAATGTGTGGATCTTCGACTGTTAAATTTGTACTCATGTTCCCGCATCGTTGTAGTATATGTACTTGATCTGTGGTAATACCGAATTACTCTCGATATGAATTCCTGGTAGTTTTTATTTTATTAGGGGCTGTGTAGGCTGTGTGCAGAGAGCGGTTGACTGTTCACGAATTGGAAGCTTCAGCAAGTTTTTCCAGGAGTCAGTTAAGCGTTTCGATTTTTCAGATACGCATGCATTTTCTTCGCTCTTTCCATCTGTTTTTTGTGGGATTGACGATTTATCATTCAACAAAAACTTCCTTTCTATTTTAGTCTCCAAGTTTGAATTTTCTCATTCATTGGAGGTTAAGGGATTGTAAGCAGAGCTGTGATACAGTTCGAGTTAAACATTTTAACCATGTGTTACTTTCGAGTCAAATAAGGGCTCTGAACGGTAACCATTAATATTCACGAATTGAAAGTTTTGTTTTATTGTTGAAATTTTGGTTTCCATGTTTCTCTCAAATCCTAAAGTTTAATCGGCAATATGCATAAAAATATTGCTTTCTAAAAGTTTTTACTACGCTGTTAGTCAAGCTTAACTCGTACGCGAACTCCGTATCTCGTCTCTTGGAAGTTTTGGTTGCTTACGGAAGACATGCGTCCAGAGTAATGTATTCTGTATTAGGCTCTCTAAATGCTTTTTCTGTGCTTACTTTTCGCAATTTATTCTCCCAGAGAGTAGTGTCGTACGAATTATCCGACAAACATGCTTTAAATCCTATGTGATTTGTCCAGGGAATATTAATTGATGCTTCGAATGTGTTTTATTTTGATAAGATAATCCTACTAATCAGCAGACTATTTCATTTATTTTACAATTTTCGAGCGCTCATTTGTAATGCTTGCTATTCATTACAATTCGGATTGCGTGCCACTTATTTATTGTAGGAAATTAAGAACAATGCACTGGAGCTCAAAAATTACCTTGACATCTTCTCATCGTCATTACAGTATCAACATCTTTAAATCCTCACTGGGAAGGAATATTTCAGTGCATCGTGTGTTATATTTTCCTCATAAATGGCGATGTCACGTAGAGTGTGGAGAGCTGTAGAACATTTCCCTCCCTGCTGCCCTCAACATCGGAAGGCTGCACCATTTTTTCCTCGGGAAAACCTTGCGTATGCACTGGCAGCGTCCATCGTAAACCTGAGGCGCGCCGTTTTGTATGGTTTTGGCGTCGAGTGTGCGGGTGATCGGTATTCTATCGCTACCGGCGTCCGCGGGTATATTAGGAGGCGGCAGTTCCCTTGGCACGCTTGGGCAGCTGTTGAAGAACAAGGCGCTTTCTGTTCTTAGTCGATAAGCGCGTCTTTCCTTATCTCCACTAACGTCAAATGGAGAGCATCAGTTTGTGTGCCTCGTTTACAGGGAGCCACTTGAGCACCCAGACATTTCTGTGGACAAGGCTCCAAGTGTCTTTTGACGTTTCGTTTTAGCGTCTGTCCTCTTCCTTGTATTGAAAACGCCGAAATTTGTTCACTTTTTGAGTAAATGTTTTTCTTGTGCTTTTCCTGTACTATTCTTCGTATAAATTATGTCTTTGGAACTACTCGTGGACCATATTCTAGTCGATCACTAAACATAATTTCTTGATGCATTTTTTGCGATGAAAATTTGTGTACTAGCGAAGATCGCTACTCTTTCTGTTCTGATTCCCATATTTTTATGTACCGATTATATGAAGGTTGCCGAATGGAAGCAGAATCTGTTTCAACGTTGTTGAAGTAACTGGAAATTTGGTACAAATATTTCCTTTTTTTGTCTCGATGTACGGAGAGACTCGAGATACCCATGCTAATGAAGCGTGCGTTGTAACCTGTTGCAGTTTCTTCAATTCTGACGTTTTGTTTAACTTTGTTTTTGGTCGTGCTGGGCTCATCTGGAGAGCCTCCATATGCAGCAGCGGTCGCTTATCAATATGGAATCTCGATTGGCCGGATCAAAGCTGCTGAAGTAATTTGCTGCTGAGGCCTTCATTATCATGCGGTAGTCGAGACTCGTTCTCATCATCCCGTTCCCTTTCTTTTACTCTTCTAATGAGAATCGAACTCGGGCTGCTGACTACTCAAGAGATTTTGTGATTGTTTGACTCGTTGAAGTTTCAACGGACCTGGTAGTTGACATTTTTATTGTGTATGGTTTGAATATGCCCGTTTCAATGTTCTTCTTAATGAAAATGTGTTTTATCACCTGTTACTTTTGGGATTGATCCACCTATTCCATCTTTTTTATAAAATATAAGCCTTTTAAGTTGGGAATTTAAAAAATTTTAAGACAGTTTTTGAGGGTACATATATAATTTGAAGTATTTCTATTAGCATTTCATTTACAACGTTACTTGTATGCCTACCTTTCCACACATTCAAATTGGGACTAAGTCCTTGTCTATAAATAAGTCCTTCATCATTTGTATTATCGTTGATCTCTTTCCACGCAACGCTCCTTCAATGGGATGCATTTTTTTCTGAGATTTCAGTGGGTAGCCCGTCCAGGGCGCCGCAAGCCTCCCGCCATTTGTGTCTGCAAAGCAAAGTTACGACTGAGGCCTACCCTCTACGGTACCCTATCTCGTGTCGCTATCGGTAGACAAGCGTCGTTTTGAGCCTCGAGCTCTCTGTGACTCCACTTACTACTCTTTGTTTATGCTGCCTCAAATGGACTAGAGTGATAGCACCAAAATATGGCTGGCTATTGTCTTCAAGCTCTCATGAGAAGAATGTAAAGTGCTTGCCTAGGGGCCCTTGTTGTGCGGGTCTCGTGTCTAGTACTACAACGCTCTTCACCCCGGAGGCCACGACCGGAAATTTTCCCTCTCCAAGTTATTCCAACGAAACTAAAAGGTTTCCTTTCCGTGTTCCGTGTTTGCCTGAGTATTGACTGGTTTTGAGCCCTCGGGCTTGCTAGAGAACACTTGAATGAACGCTCCACTGACCAATTGGATCGAGAAACTTTTGCCGCGGGTACTCCTCACAAATGTTTCAACGGCCAACAAAATTTTAGGAGATATTTAAGCTCATAAATTACTCATTGCGAAATGAAGTAACATCTGTAATTTATTTATATCGTTAAATATAGGAGTAGCTGTTATGTCTTCAGAAGCAATTTGAAGCGAAGTCTTTCGATATTCGCTATGCAATTATGCGTCTATGTTGAATCAGTTGGTTTTGATAGTTGTCTAAAATGCTTTGAAAAAGGACGTTATATACATAAAATTAAGTCTTCATATTCATTTTCGATCAAAGGCGATTTGAACTTGCTCTCTCATCTCATTCTGAAGGCTAGATAGTAGGCTGTGGTGATGAAAGAGTAATTTGAGGGCACTCTGGGTACGCTGTTCGGTACTTTCGTGAGTCAGATTAACGAATATAGGTGATTTATTCTGTTTTTATGCCTATTAGTGCGTGATGCACTCAATGGGCTTAGTATTTATTCATGACTCTCTGTTGAACTTATTCTATATAACTTTTTTGCGTTCTTTTTTTACTGTCGAAATTATTCGCTTCTAAAATATGTAAGTACTCGCTGCAACTTTGTGTAACTTACGAAATACGGTGAAGTATACATGATATATATATAGTTCACAAAGTTGCTATTATTTGCTTAGTAAGCCCGAATTCGTGCCCGACTCTGAGAGAACACAAACCTGAAAAATCGCACATCTTTCGTCGAATGACAGAGCAGGCTCTCACAGTACGACAAAGCTGTATTTCAACTAGTCGACTATTTTCGGCTACAGGCTCGGCGGGGCGTAGATATGTGCGAATATATTTACACGCTCGTATATAAAACACTTAACCTCGTACTTTCTTCAGTGCCCCCAAGTTTATAAAACACGTGTGGTAGCGCCGACGGTAATGTGTGGTCGCTCTTTGGGAGCTTCTCTCTGTTCTTTTCCGCCTACTAACCTCGACGTGCTCAGTAACGCTTCCCGTTGAACCTCCGTAGTGTCACGTCCAGGCTTTGTCGTAACTTTCATCTTTTATGGCCATAGCTTCTCAGTCATAAATTTTTGACGAATGAAATCTGTATTTTTGCTCATTTAGCGTGACGTTTTTTCTGAATTTATACCCCGAGGGTAGTTTGTAAATACGTTCCCTTGCATTTATTTAATATTCTCATACATGTACATCCATGTCTACGTTTTAGAAATGTGCAATATATTTCCATCAATAATAATTCAAGCATCCTTTCTTTCAGCGTATTTCATTACTGGTTTATGTTTTCTTCTTGTTATGGGTGTATTTTTATCCCTTGAAGAATTTTATTTATTTGAATTTGATACTTATTTTACGCGTTAATGTTACGCTTAAAACGTCAGCACGCAGAAATCAATTTAGACTGCCAAATTCGCCAATAATTTGAATTTAAAGTATTCTTCACAATTTTTCTTTCGTTATTTGTGTTACGCTTTCGTACATTTTCTTGCTAATATTGAATATTCAATTGGTATTACGGTCAAACCCATTACACACATGGTGAAATATTTTTTTAAATTCTCTTTTGCCTCAATTTTACGCACATAATAGATATCATTTGAAAATTTAACCTTTGTCATTGCAAATTACGTCACATTCCTTCCTTCCTCGTATGCAACTCGAAACTGTGGACATTTTCATCTTGGTTTCCCCGCCCTTCTTGAGTGATATTATCGCCTTGCGTCATTAGTTGAAGAAAACAGTCTCTTCACCTTAAATATTACTAGTATTGAAACCTTTATCCTAAAGTTCATACTAAATAATCTCTTCTTTTTCGGCGCGACGCAGTCGGCACTGCTTCTTCTGCCACTACTATTTTTGCTAAAACCTTTTATCAAATATAAAGTTGGAAAAAAATTATTGTTATTCAAATACGAATACTTATCATTTTATATTTTTATACTAATTTCTTTAAACTGGAAACGCGAAAAATCGACGGACTCTTCAAACGTACTTGAATGTGATTGGGTTTTCCATGTCGCAAATACTAGTATGTGCCGTTGTGTTTCCGCGCTTGCTAACTGACCGTGAGCAAGGCTTATTCCTTCATTACCTGCATTGCATGGCAGCAAACAATATGAGACTCGATCAGCTACTTCAATGGGCAGTGTTAGTTTTTTTTTTCTCAATTTTCTACTCCGTCTTATTACGTTGCTAAAATGTGTAATTTTTGCTTACGGGTTTCTGTGATTTAAAGTGATAGATTCATGCATCCTGTACAGTGAACTTGTTAGCGATGGCAGTTAAAATATATCATTCTTTTGAACCGCCAGCTGTATTTATCATGCCATTTTTAAACCATACTCGATGTGTTTATTCTTCATTTATATATCATTTTTACGTCATTTATATATATATATATATGTTTTGGTATCGAGTAATCATCAGTCAGCACTCATGAGACCGTGTATAATAGGTGCTGTAGAAGAAGAATTTCAGAGATTATTGCGAGTTACGCAACGTATTAGCATCACTGTTACTAACGTAAACTTCGATACCGAGTTCTGTAAGGGGCAGGCTACTGTGCTTCTCTACCGACAAATAGGTTATTCAACCTTAAAATTGTAGACATTGTGCAGTGATGTCATGGATAATGCTTAAATAATTTAAATAATTGAAAAGTCTTTCCCTATTTTGATGAATGCACGTTAGTTCATAATTTATGAACCATAATCGAACCTTGCACATTGGGTATAAAGTTCGAGAAAGATCGGACCATTCACTCATTCTATCTCTTCTTCAACGTGCATTTCTCACCAACCTCGCTCCTACAATTGCGCTATGTAGGCCGCTGTGACATGACAATATGTTGGTGATATCTTCGTGAATTCTTTGGTTGTATTTATATTAAATGATTGTCATGGGTAGCAAAAGCATCTTTGACTTCCCGAATCTGCGGTAGCATTCAACAAACAAGTATACTCGTATTACTAACTGGATGGTGAAGCTAGTCGTATGATATTGCACAGATTAAATTAAATGAGGAATTAGCCCGCCGTCAAGTTTTTCCGTGTTCTTCACATGCCTACAGGTTTTCAACTGTTTTACTGCTATGTTATCTTCGTTTTGCCTTGAACTCGCAATCTTTTCTGCTTCGAGAAGTGCTTCGGCTCTTCAGTCTCGCCTCGCTCTCAATGCATGAAAATTTTACTCCTCGTACCCAGGGGTATTGCCGCTTACCAGTTTTATTACTTTCGAAATTGTCTATTTTGGCCTCCCTGGATCTCCCGTGCCAGGACAACCCCTAGGAGCTTTCTAGTATTAACCTATTCACTTCATGTGACCCCCAAGTCCTTGTTGGCGTGGTAGTGACTGAATTTCGTCTTCTCCCAAACATCAAACATTCCAAATTTGTCTCCCACACTTCTTTGAAAACCTCACTGTACATTAGACCGGATTGTCTGGCGCACTCTCTCTCACTTCCTAATATCAGCGACTTGAGTCTTTGTTTTTCGATTTCTCTGTTCGGACACTTCATTAAAGTGTTGAGCTCTCCACAGTCAGGGAAACCGGGGAAGCTTTTCTCCGTTCATCTTCTTTAAGGTGCCTCTTAACCTAAGTTAAAATATTTTTCGATGTCAATCCTTTCAACAATCGTGTTGTGGAGCTGCACGACCTGCCGCGTCCGTCGGAGCAGTCCTGTAAACATTCGTGATCAGTTCTCTGCGTAGCGTAGAAGACGTGTCTGCCTCGAGCTCACCGCTCCTGTACGCTCGTTCGCATGCACCTTCTATTTATTTATATATTCATTCTTACGTGCGTCGTGTGCTTAATGGGGTTGACCCGTTCTCCCACTTAGTTTCCAAAATGAATGTCATGCGTTTGATTATGAAAATAAGATGGCGGCTTGTTCATTTTTCCAATTGGTTCAGAATGAATGGCAGTCCTCATTTTCTTTCCTCCTTCGCTGGCTGAGTCACTATCCCATAAAACTATCAACTGGATTGCTTTGGAAAACGTTCCACTAAGTTAGGCTGTAAGATTGCTTAGCTCAGGACTAAATTGTCGTTTTCAAGCATGCGTTATTGTTCTAACAAATTGGTTTAGTTGACTTGTTCCTGCTGTACTTTTTTGTCAGTTGTACTATGAATGACTTCAAAATCTCCACTCTATTTAAGTTACTAGAAAGTTAAGATATGGTACAGTTTTTTCTTTATTTATGAACTGAACGAGCGAGTCATGCATGCAGTTACTCAATTCTGTGCCGTTCGGTGTTATGTATATAATCTCAGAGTTTATTTCTCTGTGTAACTTCGCTGTTTCTTTGGCCCTCTTGTGATTTTCCCCTCTTTGTCGCTACTGATTTGCTCTGTATCAACTGGTTCTTATTGTCTTTTTGCTTTAAACCATTGTAACAACTTGAGTTTCATTCCGTGCTGTCATACGAAAAGTAAAATTCTGAACTGGGCTTACACTTATATGTTAAAGGAGTGTCTAAAGTCGGTAGCGTCTTAACATGTCCACTACATATCCGAACGAATATTTTGTAGTTTCGTATTTCCCTTACAACGAAGGTCGGTTTTTGTTGAGAATTCATCAACATTATAAAGCCCAGTTATGGGACTCCGCTGTCGGCCACGGCATGCTCATTCGGCAGTGCTATATCATTTCTTGCTAAACTGTGAATTATTTTCGCTTGTTAATTGCCTTTGATTCTATGTCTGCTTTTCATTTTAGCGCTGCTGTCGACTGTTTTACTGGGGACGATGCCTACTTAGACTGCTAGGCAAATGACAGTCTTGCTGCAAATGAAACGTCTTTTGGCCGCTCATTACAATGGAAATTAAAGTTTGTCTCTCTGCCGTCTTTTCTGCCGCTTCAATGGCTTGTCGTGCCGAGACTTAGAAAGAGGAACTTGTTTTATCGACTTGCCGCGTTGTGGGTTTCTGCTAACTTTTTTTTATCTGGGCAGAACTTCTATTTCGGTTCTTGAGTGGATCTGCAGATAAGGGACGATCGTACCAAGATTGCTTAAGTGCTTGGACGCATCCCGAGATTTTTATTTTTATTACTTCTCTTCCTAACTTGCTATACGACGTGGAAAATATTATGGCCGGCGTAGTGTGGGCTCACTAACTCGATTCCGATCCCATAAGGTAATGGAAGAGTTTGCAATCTCCGCTCCCTGCCGTCACTCTAAACTCAGCTGATTGCTCACCGTCTGCGGCATCCGTCTCGGCTTCTTTCCGCGCCACCCCAGAAATGACTTTTTCTCCTGCAAAAAGAAATAGGCCCTCATCAGCGCTTTTCTACGCCTTGTCAAAGCTTCTTGGAGTTCTCGGAAACCGTTCGATTTGCAATTTTCTTGAGGCGAGTTGTGTTGTATTGTTGTCTCTTGGCATCGTTTTTGTGTGCTCGTAGGCCTCTTGATGAGCCTTCGTGTTTGTTCAAGCACGAACCCCAGAAATGACTACCGTGAAGTATGTTTCATAAATTTTTAGACATTCGAGTGTTTCAAAATGTGAAATTTCTACATTTTGCACTATATCCAGTTACCACAGAGCATCTGTGAACGTGTCTTCTTTCATATTTGATGCTTTCTGTTTAATATTCCTCTCAGTCAACGTTTCTCCAGGCTTATAAGTTATTCCTTGAATTTCCGATTGTTAGAAATGATCGATTAAGGTCGAAATTTTACTGTTCCTATTTAAAACGAACTCGATTCGACGCCAATCTGAATTTTCTGCCGTGGATTCCCTGAGGTGAAGCCATTTTACCATCGCTCGTTATCCTTGAGCTGTCCTGGAACCGACGAGTGCGGGGGCCCTTGGTTGGCGTCCGGTCTCCACCGAGTCAGCAGAATTGCGAATTAGCACAAAACTTCTTTGAGAGCAACACGGGAACTATCGTAAAGATATATGCCATTGTGTTGGCCCGATTTATGGGGAGTGGTAATGCGATTTGCATTGCAAATTGTCGCCCACTGGGGAAACCGAAGAGTTGATTTCTTGTGTCTGGAGAGCCGCATGAAGACATCCCGTGTGCAAGGCTCCTTTTTTCTCGTGCAGAGACTACCACGTACTTCCCCTTATTGATACGATTGTCCTTCAATTATCCTTTAGTCTCATTATATCGTCTTACGCCAATACAATCGTACTGATGTGAGGGTATTTCCTCAGTCATTATCCCCAACTAGTGCGTGCTATGCCAGAAGAATCTTTCATTGCTCTTCATTGAGATCAGTTTTTCTTTTCTAATGTTAATTTGTAATGATTTTCTGTTCGTCGAGTAATCATTTGATTATGTAACTGTATTATGAATGTTCTTCGATTTGCATATGTGTATATTTCTGTGTACTTTTCATCATAATTTCTGGATCTCACTCTGCTATTATGCTACCTTTATCCATGCATACACAGCGAGGTATCCCTTGTTACGTATACGTATTTATTTTATGTTCAATAAATTTTTGTTCTATAATCTTTGACCCGATTTTTATCATTACCTGAAAAATGACAATTTTTCCTTTGAACTTTAGATGCACGGTGGCGTCGGCGTGTCAGAAAGCGGCGTTCTCGTCCCCTCGGTGGCTGAGCTTCGGGGCAGGTCAGCAGTGCATCGACTTCGAGCGCATCAGACCCGACCGCCTGCCTCTCGACCAGCTCGCGACTGTAAGTCTCTGCTTTTGGCTATGGTTTGCTCTCATTCTCTGGGTGCAATATTGAACTCATATACCAAAATGAATTTTTTTAACTTTGTAAATGTAATTTTGACTCTAAGTTGACTTATCTTTTGTTTTACCTAAGCGTGTTTTTCTTGTAGAAAAATGATTGCGTTTATGAAGTAAAGACGTTTCAAAATAGCAATGCTATGTGGGAGTAAAATTTCCAGAGGAAGTATCTTGAATACGTCGAGCACTGACGTCTGTGTATCTTCCTCGGGTACACGAGTACAGGATACTTCTCATGGTTCGCTTCTATCACTTGTTTGCAGCAATCGAAATTTTTGTCAAACTTGTATAATGGAAAGTTGTGTTGCTTGTTTGCTGTGCTGAATGCACATTGCTCAGGAGGTGTACTCGAATCTAGGATAGAGTCGCCATTGTAAGCCGAATTGCTTCGATTAAATGAATAGTTTTGTTTGCCATTAGTAGAATTACGAATGTCATTAGCTATTTCCATTATGTTCCGTGAAAGAAAAATATAAGTACAATACCTTTCTCTGCAAAATTATTGAAACTGCTGCTATAACTTCCACTAAATGAGATAGCTAATATATATGGAACGAGACTGACAGCATCGTGTCTAAGCCAGTCGCTGATTTTGCCCTCCCTGCATTTCTGCATGGTCTCACGTTTCGTTTTTTAATTTTGTAGCTATCTCACTGCCTTATATATTATTGAGTGCCTCTAAAATCCCGAGAGGAGAAATCTCTTCAAAGACGGGGCTGTGAGAATCTCATGATATGCATTATTCACGTGGTGCCTCTTGAGAAGTGACGACTGTGGAATCTATTCAAGTGTTCCTTTCAGGGGTAAATCGATTAAAGTTTCCGCTCGATTTAGCTCCTGTCGCTATCAGGCGGGGCGAAGCCCTTCCGATACCTTCGGTGAAAGTTCACGACCAGATCGACTTCCGACCCTCGAAATCCGTCAATGGCTTATGCATAAATAAGCTGACAAATGTTCGGTTGTCCGAAAAGTTAGAGCGGTTTTATGGGAAATGTTGATTACGTTGTCTGACGAACCTATATTGCACATCTAATAAGGTCAAAGATAAGGCTTAGGCATCTGTAATGTTCAGTATGTTTACTTTGTTCATGACTAAATTTACTCTAACCTATTATGGAAATTTTCATTTTTGAGTGTTAATGATATTTTTCTTTAAAATATGTAAAATGAGACAAATACTTGCTAACACATTCGCGAAATGTATGGTGATGATACTGTAGACGAATTAATTGTTCCAGGGTGGTTTTTAGAATTTAATTTGGAAATTTTAGCCTGGAAGATTACCATCGCAGTGTGAGGGTTTCAATATTAGATAAGGATGAAGGAAGTTTTTTATCCAAAATTTGGAACAAAACCCCAATATTACACCAAGAGAACTTACGAAAGACTTAAACACCTTCAAAGAAACGTAACTTATTTTGCGCACAAAGAACGCAAAACTTTTCCGGGATATCAATAATATTTGGAATTCGGTGATTTTTCTAAAAAGTAATTTGTGAAGTCGAGTCCAAAGATGACGTCATACTCTATCTCATACTAGCTTGAGTTAAAACAATTCAGTGATACAAATTGTTAATATGGCTGAAAAGATTTAGTTAGCTATGTAAAACAAGTATCATTCGTTTAGAACTTTTTAACTAAGTGGAGAAAGAAAGATATGAAATCATCTGCTTTGGTTCATTTTTCTTACATTCGGTGCAGTCTCTCACGTACTAAAGGAGTTGCGTCGCCTTGCACATGAATTAAAATTTGTACGACAAACATCTCCCCAAAAATTGAACTATGCATTATGAATCCTGTTGTCTGGCTTCTCTGGAAGCACTTTTTGGCTTAAGTTGAATATATTAACCATTTTTTGTGGAGTTAAGATCTTACATTTAAAGATTTGGATTCTTAAGTGAAATAATTAAAGTTTGAAGTTTGAAGTTTGTACGTTTTTCATTTCATTTTTTATGATTATATTATTGTACCGTGTAGCTCATGAAAATTAATATGAAACGTTCAATTTATGTTTAAATCTTGCAATATACTTTGGGCTTCTAAAAATTATTTTTAGTATTTGTTTTTATTTAGTTATATTTTCGAGAGCGTATATTGTGGAGTTTTTCATTCGAGTTCATCTTCGACGCATTTTCAGGGGTATAGTTAGTTCAAGTTTTACACAGCCTCTTGGTAGCTGAAGGCAACGTTTAAAATTTAAAGTACTAATTGGTGGAAACACTCGCTTGTATTTTATTACGTACGATAAGGACTGCAATATCTCATGCTTGTTTTTAGTCGTTTTTTGGAACGTTATTTACCTTGAGATTTAGTTGGACTCGATGCTTGTTGTGTGGGTAGCAGAGTACAGGGATGCGAGACCTGCCCCGATCTCTGCTGCGCGTCTAATGACAGTCCTGTCAACTCGTGCTTGATGGATCGTATCAATTCACTCGTCCGATTTGCTGCTTGATCATCAACTTCCCTTCATTCTTTTACATTACCATTATTGATATTGGCTTTTTATATGAATCCCATTATTAGTTTTTGTCATAACTGTCCTCCTTATCATGAAGCATTTGGCTTGCGCTAGTCTTCTTTTCAATGAGAGAAGTCTTCCGAGAAATGAAATTTTGGGCACCCTGGCTGCGGGATGCGCGCTAATGTGCCCACCCAAACCGCAAAATTGTCGCATCAGCCGTGACGTCGTCCACCATCTGTTCATTCAGCGATGGTTTCAATCGTTCGTCGAGTGTTGCAAGTTTTTTGGCTAATTGAGTTAGCTGCTTACGTGTTCTTTATAACAGTTAATATTACTAATATAGGACTTAGGTGATAAATTTGCCACACGAATACGTGCTTGCTATCCCTTTAGGAGCATTTTTAAACGTACTCTTTCTGTGTTGCAATAGTATGGTAGTATTTCACATGTCTGTGTAGCAATAGTTGGTAGTATTTCACATTTCACTCCTTGTTTGCGGATCACGTTTTTCAATATTTCCTTTTCACGTTTCCTGCGATGCTATTTTAGCTAGGGGTAAACCAAAGTAGGTCAGGTCGGGGGAAGAATGGTTTACATGTAAATCCTCATTGTAACATGATTTAGCATGAATAAAAAATTGAAACTCGCTTGTTCATGCCCCTGTGGTTGAATTTCAGGTAAATTTAAATTCAACTTGAGTTTCGTAATTTTAATTGAGTTTCATTTCCTTTGAAAATATAACTTTTAAAATATTTCTTCGTATTGAAAATAATTTTTAATCGTTACGGTACCATTTTTGTTCGATACATTTCAACCCTACTCTCATGAATTGAATTTCAGGAAATATTCTACAATAATACTTGGTCGTACGAGTTCTCTATTTTCAGTATATTACTTATTTGAATGACTATTTGTCTGAGTGCGGCCCGTGTTAACACGGTCTTGCAGCCGCTGAGTTCACTGGCAAAAGTCATTCTTTTTTCCTGATTAAATGGAACACCCTGGGTGCGCAATCAACTCCATCGAAAGAATGGTCCTCCATATTGGTTATCGAAGCTGGCTTTCTGTAGATTTCATTTTCCGTCCGCCGTACTTTCATTTGGATAAAACGGCCGTTAATTTACTGGTTCCTAGGTAGCTTAATCTTAAGAGCAGTCTAGTGAACCGTTATTCTGATTAAACCTTTTCTGTCGTGCCATTGGCTTTCATCGGTTTTATTGTGGCCATAAATTTAAGTGATCAACACGGAATTTACCTTATGCTGCAATTGTGCAAACCTAAATCTAGGGAAAGATACTCGCATTAAAGTTTTCCTATATCCGTACCTGACGTTTCTGTTATGTTTGAGTATGTTTTCTTTTTTCACCAATGCCGAGCTTATGACTAAAACCCACCGGTTTTTTAATTGTTTCTAATTTCTCAACGTGTGGTAAATTGGCGCGTGGTATAATTTTGCGATATAGTAGCTTCGAATGAAGAAATTCAGCTCTCTGCACACTGAGATGCTAATAATCTAATCTATTCTTTACCTCGTAACAATCCAATCTCTTTGTTCTATTCTTTCTGAAAAGAATTGATGTAAAAGCGAAGAACACGTTCTTTCAATAACAAGGCTAATTCCGTACTCCGCGGAAGTCAGATTTGCTTGTTAACTGACGTCAATGATTTCGTTTAAAGGATGCATTTTATGTGCACGGTAGCTTGTTTGCAGAACGTTCATTGGTTTAACTTCAATAATTGTCTTGGTTGCAATATTGTTTTATATTAAAATTTGGTTCAATTTCCTCAATTTAATTTCAGTGTACATCAAAATATGAGTTGAACACTTGCTAGAATAGCTAATATTTACGAATTATACAGTGATGGGAAGAGATTCAGTGGGCAAATTGCATCAACAGTTCATCTCAGAATTATAATGAATTTGAATCGCGTGATGAATTTTAAAGTAAATGAGAGGAAGTAAAAAATTAAATGTTTTGTTTGTAAACTAAAAATGTACCAGGACTGGTTTTTGGACTTAATTTGGGTGGTATCAAATGAAATGAAATGTTTAAAACAAGATGTTTGATAACACCTTAATCTAATATTTAGGTGAGGAGCTGGGTCACAGTAAGTTCTGGCAGGCGAAGGGCGCGACAAATGTAGAGATACGATGATAGAAACGAAGATGGTGTGATGCAAGTGTAGCGATGTGAACTTGCCTTGGGCTCAGAATCTCATACGTAAAAGTAGAAAAGAACAATTAATTTGTAGTATAACGCATTTTGGGGGAGTTTTCTTATACTTACTCGTAAGTTGAAACGTTTAGAAAGTAGACAATTACAAATGTTTACACATTGACGAAACATGTTTTCAGAGCCCCTTATCTGGAATAATTCTAATTAACCCTTTTATCATCTCATTCTCAGTGCTGTATCTTTTCGTTTTTCAGGTGAAGCTGACCATCAGGACACTCCCGGAATTACCGACGGGAGCCAAGTACCAGTGCGTGTGGGGCTCAGCTCCCCCTACGGACGCGCAGGTCGTGGACCAAGGCCTCCGGTGTCCCGCCCCCGCCGTCCAGTACCGGCCTTCCATCCCGCC
>VOMN01141081.1:0-36976 GCA_014899125.1 Orchestia grillus
GACGGCCTGGTGTAGGAGCTGGACGGCTTGGTGTAGGAACAGGACGAGGTGGCGTAGGTGCAGGGCGGAATGGTGTGGGACCAGGGCGAGCTGGTGTAGGCGCTGGACGGCCTGGTGTAGGAGCTGGAAGGCCTGGTGTAGGAGCTGGACGGCCTGGTGTAGGCACAGGACGAGCTGGTGTAGGTGCTGGTTGAACAGGTGGACGTGATGGAGGTGGACGGGGCGCTGGAGCTGGTGCTGGAGCTGGGGGAGGGACAACTGGCGGCTGTTGTGGCGGTTGAGGAAATCCAATGAAACTGGAACCAGGGCCGCTGGCACCAGGTTCCAGGGGGTTCACAGGCGGCAGGTAGCCATATTGCGGCCTTTGCTGTCCGTTGGCGAAGGCCGTCAAGCCTGCGCAAAGGGATAAAACTTGAAATTTTGCAGATCATGCGCGATTTTCATGCTGAAATTCACACGGTTGATCAGTAGAATAATGTGTGATTCACTAACGAACTGATACCGAAAAGAGCAGGGAAGATGATAACAAAAGAGCTCCTGACCCGACTAGGTCTTCCAACCTCGGTGGCATACCTCAAGGGAGAAGTAATTGTGCAGATGCAAGTTTGCGTGTCAGCTCGATCACGAGGCCTCCAACTAACATTGACACTAAAAAACGTAGCAGTCTCGCTCGCCCTTTCGAGGTGTTTTCTATCCTAATTACTATGTTGAGGTTGGGAAATAAAGCGTTCGTTCTCTCCTTTTTAATTCTGGACCTGACCTAATGATTGCTATGATTTATTCATGATTGTATACAAGCAGAAAAAATTCCTAGCGTAGTGAGCAAAACTAAAGTCCTTTCTAGCTCACGGACCAAAGGAACTTGGAAGCGTTATCTTGGGTTTCCTATGCTCCAACGTGCTGAGCTCTCCTTAAGGATACTCCTGTAGTTAAGGATACTCCTGGTTAACCAATTTTCATCCAGTAGAAATCTTGAGACGCTTGTGTCTTGGTAAATATCAATATCACATATCAGGTATCGTCTACTAGAGGTTCAGCGTATTTTGGGTGAATTTTGTCACTTGATTGTAAATTTCAAAATACAAAGAATGCGACAAAATGTTAAGTAAGCTTTTCGAAACTCACGGATTTTGGTAATTGGAATACTCGGAATATTGTATAAGAAGTATTAACGTGGGGCCGTCATGCATATGGTGCTGCATAGCGGCCGCTATTTTCTTATGGGATTCCAACACAATACGTCACTTATGAGAAACGTTTAAGAACATTTATTTACCCTGTTTACACTTTTAATAGTGAGTTTACTTATCAGAGTTCCGTTTCCGGACTACGACACTGCCGTAAATGGTGACAAAAGACTCAGTCTGAATGAGTTTTGTTATAAACAGGGTAGTGCGTTTTATACTTTGCTTGCTTGCGGTCTCTTAACATTCGTGACGCATACGTTGAAGATATATGATAACATGACTTTGGAGGATCGCGCCCACACAAGCGTTGTCCTTTTCAATGCTCTACTGTGAGTCGCACCGCTTGATCTGGCAACCTTTTCTTTCCCGAGACAGTCTGGGTTGCTGGTTCTGATAAAACAATGACATACGTCACCATAGTTGTGGCTTGAGCCATTGATGCATAGCGTCCATTTTCATGAACACTTGATGGTAACAATCACGAAAAAGAACATTGGTCAGAAATGAATATAGCATTTGATGATTGATTGTACAGGACTCTATATTTTTTACTGAAATATTTTAAGCAAGAAATGTAACAATAACATGAAGATAACATATGTTTTAAATTAAGTTTTAGTATCCTTATCCTATGACTTCTTGCAGAACCCTCACGGAATCGCAGTTATTTTAGCAACTGAACAATATTTTCCTTTTAAACTTCATTTGGGACACAAATTACAAATAACCGAATAACAACTTGCTTTTAAAATATTATCAAAATTTATTGAGGAATAAACTTTATCCATTAATACCTTAAAGGAATACTTAATCTTTCTTATGTACAGAAATCGATTGAATAAAATTTGAAATCTCATATCAACTCTCAGTACCAGAACGCTTTCTCACATCAACTTTCAGCACCAGAATACTCTTGCATATCAACTCTCTGCACCAGAACACTCTTGCATATCAACTCTCTGCACCAGAACGCTCTCTCACATCAACTCTCTGCACCAGAACACTCTTGCATATCAACTCTCAGCATCACAACGCTCTCTCACATCAACAGCACACGATGTCTCTATGCAAGCCTTCGTTGGCTGATTTATAGAAGACAGAGGAGTTTTGGGTCGGTGCATTTGTTCATCACTCACTATCTCTGAGTAGATGACCAAGCAATGAGTCACGGGGGTGATGTGTAACCTCTTGACGTTTATAAAGTAATTACTGTCCTGTAGAAGCCACCTCACGAGAAAACCGCATCATAGAGTCTCAGCAAATTTTCAGAGGCATCAAATTTTTAAATGTTTCAAGTTTTAGGTGCTCAACATCTTAAAATACTTAACTCATTCAGATGAAATGCAACGGGCTGACAGATGCTTTAATTATTTTGATGTATCAAGTTCAAAGATACATCAAGTTTTCAGCTATGGCAAGTCACAAGATACATCAAATTTTCAGCTACATCAAGTCCCCACAAGCATCAAATTTTTAGCTAGGGCAAGTCGCTGTATACGTCAAATTTCTAGAGACAGTGTTCAGCGACTTGAAATGGTCACACCCCCACAAATGCCCTAATTGCCAATGTGAGAAAAAATAACGCTGTAATTGCTCAAGGAATAAATGTAAAACTGTGATTGTTAGAGAGAGAGATGAGATAGTGCTGTAACAGCGTGAAAAAATTAAAATAAAAGTATAATTCCATCAGAGAGAGAGAGAGAGTTAGAGAGAGAGAGATGTTTTAATGTTTCGAATGGCCCCAGAGAATTACTATATAACTGTAATTGCATGAATGAAAGATAAGATAATGCTGAAGTAACGTGAACAAAAGAAAAAATAACGCAGTAATAACGAGAGTGAAAGTCACGATGGTAGTAAAAAGCGCGAGACAAATAAGATGACGCTGTAGCACCCAGCCACTGGTCTGGTGAGACCCCGTGCACAGTTCGGACAGAGGTGGCCATCACACGACGGCGTGCGGTCACCTTCCAAGGCACACCCTTCACTCGTCACCAAGGAGCGTCAGCGCTGTCCTTTTCCTTTCGACGGTTGCCCTCACTGGGGCAGATCGCCCGGTCATCGGAACATCTCGCTTTTTCTGGACGTACTTCTTTGTAGCAAATTATTGTAAGTATACAAAGCTGATGATATCGCCCACTCTCTAGTGCCTGCCTCCAAAGTACGAGAGCAGGAATGTTCTTTGTTCCCTTCGATCGATTTTATACCGTAGCGACCTCACGAGCACTTTTCCCGGTTTTCCCCCTCAAGGTTCCCAGTGCTGATATCTAAGCCTCGCTAGCCGTTGCCGTTGTGTTCTGGCTTTCTCTCCTTATGATATATTTTCATCGTTTTCTTTTCCTCGTTATCGATCGGAAAACCCATGTATGGCAGCACTCCATGGTCCGCGCATCCTCATTTTGGGCGCAAGTCGAAAATTTTCCGTAAACGTTCGGCAACTCGCGACGATCGCTTTGTCTTGCGTAGCTCAATCAGGGCTGGCAGCTTGAGGGCACCTCCAGCATGGAGTATCCCGCTCTAATTCTGGGGTGTAACGCGCGAATGTCATCGTCCACATAATGAGGTTTATTGTTTGACTGTGATTGATCGCTCGTCCTGCGAAATATTTCGAAATGATTGCATTTGGTCTCACAAATCACCAGTCTTTACGTGTGCAGAATAGGTTTGCTCTTTGTCCGCGGACGACGTTACTTTGTCCGGAAGACAGTTCTTTGTTAGATTTTAATATCTGCTTTTTTAAAAATTGTGCTTATTGTAGATAGGATGCTGCACAATTTTTGACATCGTTTTGGTTGAATAAATATGATCCGAATGAACCCTACTATTTCTTCAAAGATTTTGAGTTACGTACAATTTTTTAAGAGACTGGTTGCGTGAATGTCAATGGAATATATGAGTACGTTCTATGTTAAACCTTAGATACAAGGGACAATGTGTGTAAATCAAATTAATCTGAAATGTTTTTCAATAATACGACGAATCACCATCGCGCAATCTAGATTTTTAAAAATATTTTTTCAACGAGGATGCAAGTGAAGTTTAGATTCTCTGAGAATTTGTTTAAGCTTATCGTGAGTTCAGGTTGAAAGGCATCAGAGCATTGTATTAAAAATAATGATTTGCTCAAAACGTACGGGCAATGGAAAATATTAAGTAAATATATCTCAATTTAGGTATGTACAACATCATGTGCTCAAAGCCGGGTTGAAAGTACCGATTTACAAATACAATATTTAAAAACTTAGCTATTACTCATTCCAACTTTTTTACCAGGGAATTTATAATTAACTGAAATTCTCTAAAATTCTAGCTGCCAAGGCGCTGAGGTCGCTGCCGTACAGTTGATGATCGATAGGGTGGCGGGAAAGCTGGACTGACGAGTTACACACGATATCTTCGTGTGAAACAACAGTTACATATGTGTGGCATCCATACGCTGCATTCAATTGTCATTTGTTCGGATGGTTTGTAAAATTTATGCAGAAGTAATGTATTTGGACTGCAAAATGAATCAAATTGAATTTCGAACCAATACATGCACGTGTCATTTTACCTAAGCAAAATTTTATTTTTTTCTTCCTTATACTGTTAATGCCACGTTCTTTACCCTGCGTATCATTTTTAGCCTCGCCTCAGCAAGTTAAATTAACGATTTTCCAACGGATTGTATCTTCCTCCGGTAGTGTTGTGCAGGGTTCTATGTGCCGCCAGTGTCGATATCGTATCCTGCATCACACTGACGCGCGCAGCTTTGAATTTTTGAGAGGTCATGGTGGACTTCCCTTGCGAAAGCAAATCGAAACCCCACTTTCCCCACACATCCCAGGTGTGTAAGGGGTACCGGCTCGGTCGAAGGTAACCGTCAATTCATCCTGCAATTAGTTAGCCGCCCTTTCAAAATTTAAGGTTTGTCCATCACGACAGCTGTATTAGAATTTTCTTCCTTTCTTCAACGCTTGAGTCCGAGTTGACCCCACATAACATACGTTTTTGGAATCAAATTAAAAGAAAGAAAATGTTTCTTTGCATAATCCAAAGTCAATAGGCGCGGTAATTGGAATAGTATTCATTTTTATCGTTAAAAAAGAAATTAGTGAAAAATTGTTCATTTTTAAAGCTGTTTAATCGTGTGAAACATAGTCAATTCTCCAAGTGATTATTGCAAGAACAATAATTTTTCATGTTCACTCAGAAGCAGAGTTCCTCATGGATTGCTAGCTGAAAATAACGCTTCACTACCAAGAGTTGAGCTCTAGACGGGAGCTGCCTGAGGCCACCGCGCTAGCCCACGGGTCACTGTGTCACGCTCCCGCTTTGTGGACTCTTTGCCCTATCACCTGCACTGGGGGCACATAAAGTTGCCCTCAGGACCACTTGTCCTAACGACCCATGCTAGAGGTACATATAGTTGCCCTCACGACCACTTGCCCTCACGACCTATGCTAGGGACACATATAGTTGCCCTCACGACCACTTGCCCTCACGACCTGTGCTGGGGGTACATATAGTTGCCCTCACGACCACTTGCCCTCACGACCTTTGCTGGGGGCACATATAGTTGCCCTCACGACCACTTGCCCTCACGACCTATGCTGGTGGTGGATATAGTTTTGATAACAGTGTTGTGAAATTAGGCCGTAACTGAGGACAAAGTGATCCTTGTAACTAAAGACAATTGATATTTGTTACTGAATAAAAAGTTATTCTTGTGACTAAAGTCAAAATGATCATAAAACTCTAGGCATTAGACAAATTCGGCTAAGTTATTGGAGCATTAAATTTTAAGGAAAAGGTCTAACTAAATTTAAGCAACATTATACTGCCGAATAATGATTTCTAACTAATCAGCTAATATGTTTCTAAATGTGAAATTGTTAACCAGCTGAAGACTTCTTTCACTAACATTTTCAGTTCTATAGCCCTCGAGGTTCCTTTCATAATGATGAGAATGGCTTGTATCATTGGATCGATTTGAAAAGTAGTTCGATGAGACGTGATTCAGATATGAGAAGAATTAAATCAGAGGAATAATGAATAATGAAAAATAAGGTAATACAAAGGCATAATTAGAGGGAAGGTGATACGGAGGTACAAAACAAGCAAATGAGACACGGGTTCTGCCCAGAAGAGTTACAATCAAGATAGGTCGTTTAACAGCTGAACGACGTAATAAATAAGGTCAGGAGTGCAGCTCCATGACTCCAGTATAGAGATAAGCTGCATAACGGAAAAAATCGTCGATATTGAACGCTGCAAAGGACTCGCTTGAGTCACGCACTCAACACGAAGTCTTTTGTTTGTTACACAAGAATAAAATATAATATCTGCTTAGAATAATGTTACTTTTTTCAGCCACCCGGATATTGATAGCTGAGTCTGCCGAATAAATCCGGGTTACACAACCTACAGTTAACATTTGGGTTGAAAAGTCCATGATGTAAATTAGGGTTTTAGACCGTGGCGCACAGACATGATCTTTGGTCAGACTCTCCCATACGTCATGCAACTTGGAGTTACACAAAGGATCAAAGTTTACTCAAGACTCACACCAAAGCGTTTTTAATATTACATTCTAGGATGTTCATATCAACGGCGACAGTTCTAACTGAAATTTAGGTCGGTAACACCTGCGCAAACTTGAAATTTTTCCAAAAACTGACATGTCGCACTCATTCTTGGTACAATTGTATTTTCTATCAAACGTATCATCGAATAAACGATAAGACTAGTAATATTTTCGTGACTCAAAATGGGTGGGCTAATACACCGTCGACAGGATCTTTATTTTAATAGTGAGATACGGAGAAATTCCAGCATGGAGTCGTCGAGGCGCTCCCAACAGGCAGGCACAAGACCAGTTAGCCTTCAGGTAAGGCAGACTCTTCAAAATCTGTGTTTTTATGACCAAATTTACGGTCGAATCCATCTTCACTTCACGTCGTTCCTTCAATTTTATGAATCACGTGAACTGTTCTGCCCGCTCAACTATTAAAAGAATATTTTAACAACATTGAAGTTTTTCTAAAAGTTTCTCCACCTCAGTCATATTTTTAAAGATGCTTTTATAATTATTCGCTTCGATATAGCTATTGTGAACGTCTACACGTTAAATTTTTCAAAGCTTAACTCTTGCAGGCGGGCAGAATTCCAATTGGCTCTTTGAATTGGCGCTCGTGATGACAGAATGAAAGCTAAGAACTACAGTACACCGAATTTCCGGGACATGACGGCGTCACCCCAGAGTCGTGGCCTGGGCATCGCAGGGCTTTGTGTGAAATGATGACACGAGAAGGCAACCTGTAACGCTCACACTTGCATTTTCCTGCATGAAAACAAGAGGTGAAATACGTCATGTGGACTTGAGCGCTTGAATGTTGCTAACGGCGTTGCATTCAGCTCTCTTTACATAGTTGCTAGTTATGTACATGGTAATACGTTACTTGTTGCATTTAGTATAGTTGCTAGTTATGTACATGGTGGTACGTTACTTGTTGCATTTAGTTTCATGTACACAATTGTCCTATAAAATTTTTATACTCTTCTTCGCGGGGATTCCTAGACATAATCACTCATTTTAACATATAATTTCTACTGAAACGGATCGTCTCTCGTGATATCTTGAAAAATGAAACTGAACAGTGCCAATTAAACTCAATATCTCCAAATTGTTCAGAAAACTCCTTGGTAAAGAACCGTTGTATTTTGGTTAATGAAAGAAATTTTGAAGTAAAGCGGGGAGCTTTCGTTCGCTCACGTCCTAATGCTCAGTTTTAGAAACAAATCAAAAGCCTTCGAGATGCCTCGCAATTGCAATAAAACCATGATGCAAATGTATTAGTCACCGTTAAGCGGTGTAAAAAGTAATTACGAAAGCCCGAAGTCAAGAGCGGCTCCGTGTGTCGAGAGAGGGCAAGGATGCCGCAGCAACAGCTGTCCCGACGCTGCAAGTGTTGTGGCGTTGATATGGCGGGCCAGGCAGAGATAAGAATCATGCCCTCCAATGAGCGTCCGCGGTAAAGGCTCTGCATACAATCAGCTTCCAAGCTAAGAACTCGGCATTGAAGTTGGTGAGCGCGCATCGTGAGGCCATTTGAATGTACTTCGAAGTGCACGTCTCACGATGCACGAACAGTGTGAGCAGCTGGCATCAAATTCCCGTGCTGAGGCGCGCCAAGCTAAATTGGCTAGAGTAAGTGAAATTTTTTTTCGTAATCCGATGCTCGGGCGCAAAAGGCATGGTTGCAGACTTTGAGTTACAGTAATATTGAGACGCATCACTCAACTTGATTTCATTCTTCATTAAAATATCGCAAATTTATCTATATCAACTTCACCAACACTTCGCTGGAATAGACTGATGATTTTCAAAAAGGAAAAAGAACTTGGAGATTCACCAGAAAAACTCTGAAAACTCCTTGAAATATGGCGTGCTCTTTTTCCGCGTTGCAATTTGAAATACCGTGAGTACATGACCAATTTTTTGAAGAGGTTAGTAAACGAATTTATTCGTCTGCTGCTCTTCATTCTTCATTATGCCCCTATTGTGCCCAGGTGATCATTCAGTAAATGACGCATGGTAAAAATTGGACTCACGAGCGTCCTCGTCTGAGAGCAAGTGCCGCTTGTGCTCAGAGCGATGGAAATGCTTCACAAAAGCACTGGTGTCCCGCAAAGGAGCTGCTTCTGACCTGCACACACTTCAAGGGTGTACATCACGAGATAAAAGTATTCAGGCTTTCGTTGCAAGTTTCTGAGCATCTCCTGCGACGAATCGTTTCGTTGCTGCGCGTCGCATAAGCCGGGAAGAGCAGAATCAACAGCGGCACAAAAGTGAAACATTTTAAAGTTCAATGAGCAACAGTGTACAACAGAGCGTACTAATTCACTATTGTCAGATGCAAGTGACCGAAAAAAGGGAATTCTGGCACGATTTGAGATTTCAGTGTATTGGTGGTCTAGGACGAAAATCACTGAATTAGCGTCTATGGTTTCAAAAATTATAGTGATTAAGAGCTTATGCGAATTGAAAATCTACGGTAGTTTCCAACTTGAAGTCGTTCTGCAAGAATGTTATATGTCATCAGGCCTGGGCCTAGTAAAAGTAATTAAAAAAGTTTTACGCCTAGAGCAGCTGTAACAATCGTTAGTCAAGCAATTCTTCGCAAGCGTAGCTTTTGTGTGTGTGGTCAGAGACGGGCTGCAACAGTTGCGTGTTTGCCTCGTGTAAACCGAATTTGTGGTTACTGCATCCGTCACTCGGTGGCCTTGCTTAGAAATCACCGCCACAGACTCAGTCATGTGGGACTAAGTAATAAATTCCTGGGCAAATAAAACTACGGGCAGAGGCTTGAAGGTTGCTCCAGAGCTCCAAGGTCAGCCTTCGAGTAAATACTGAACGGCCTGCCTTGATCCGGCTGGAGTTAAGCCACTCTCTAGAGGAAATTTCGACCCTGTGGAGCAATGGGCCACTCAAGACTGCTGGAACTGTTGGGCTCAACTGAGTGGGACCGTAACGCTGTGCTAAGCCGTGAGTGGAGACAGCGATTGAGTGGTGCAGCATGATGCTGTCGCGTAGCATGATGGGGCAGCGTGACGCAGTGAGGCAGCATGATGCAGTGGTGGAGCGTGACACAGCGGTGTAGCATGACAGTTGGCAGCATGAGGCACTAGGGAACAATTGAGGCATGGAACTCCAAAAAGCAAGGGGCAGAGCAGGACAGCAGGTCATACAACCTATGTCGCACGTCTCTAGCAGGCTATGTTGATTGGATACTGTGCAAGTGCTACTTGTTCCCAATCATCTTCTATGCCAAAATCGGATTGAGAACTTACTAATTAAATAGACATCGTTCTATCAACTCTTTCTCATTGTTGTTAATCTACCTTAGTTAGTACGATCATAATTAAGGTTTCGTTTAGAATTTCAATCGAGGTCTATAATTTATAACTGTTACCTTCATGTTTGTAGAATGTTCGATATGGCATGCGAGATAAATATAAAAGTCTGTTGATCCATCCAGTTATGTGCAAAATAGTTTGAATGATTTCATTTATTCACATAAAAGTGAAAACGACACTTCTCTCTGTATTGGAGGCAGGATAAAATACATGACACGTTTTATCATTTGCAAAAGCGTAAGAAATTTTTCCGTTGAAGGCACGAGTGCCAAAGTAATTACAGCGCAGAAAATTTAGCAGGAATGGCGCTGAGTGGAATTACAACACCTCTCGTCCACAGGCTCATCTATGCCCGCTCGAACTCGGAAAATTACGGACGATTATCCCGCTGGAGATTTTCTTAGAAATGATGTGTGCTGTCTGAAACCACTCTTTACCATCTCAACTGCCGCAAAATTTCATGAAAAGTTATTTCTTCGAAAGGATGTTGGAGATTATTTTACCACAAATATGAATTCAACGCAGCATTGTTGGTATCTGATCGGAGATTTATTTGCTATGGATGTTTTCAAGAAACTTAAATTAACTCATTCTTTTACGTATGCTGGGAATTCTGTCGTTTTAAGTGTTGGTATACTTGATTATAAATATTTATCACTGAGTTCTTGTAAAATTAGTAATATCCGATTGAAGTGGGGCTTCGAATACTCGTCTCGTATCACTCAACTTGATTTCATTCTTCATCAAAATGTCGCAAATTTATCTATCTCAACTTCACCAACACTTCGATGGAATAGACTGATAATTTTCAAAAAGGAGAAAGAACTTGGAGATTCACCAGAAAAACTCTAAGCGTGTCAAATATTCTAAATGCTTGATGTTTGGTTGTGGGGAGTGCACTATAAGTTTAGATGTAGTACTTTAGAGCTTTTGCGATGGAGTTGAATTACTTTTATACTTTCCTGAGGAAAGTGAACTCTGGTATCTGTCAGCGAATAGATTTTGAATCTTTAGTGAATTCAACGGATAATACTGAGCTACCACTTTCACAGATGCAGTAACTCTTATTTTGGTGAAATGCAACAATCATCTTTAGCAGCAAGCTCTTCAAAGAGTTTTATCCTACTCCTAGAAATGTTCAGACTAATGCTGATTTACTTGAATGAGACTTAACGGCTGAAGTAGAACTACCTTCACTCACTAGCGAATCATGGAAACTAAACGATGCTCATAGGCCTTAACCTTGACATAAAATCGATGGCAGCCTCTGCGTTGGGGCTTACGCGTTGTGTCAGAACATTTTAGGTATACCAGTAGCACGCTCTCAAAGATATGTCCAAAAATCACATTTAAAAATGAATCGTACCTCATAGAAGGTATGTACGGAATTTATACATGTGAATAATTTAGAAGAATTGACTTCAGAAAGTTGAAATAAAAATGATCACTGTGAAATTTCAATTCTTCTATGCGTTAGTTTTCGAAAAAAAAATTAAATTCAATTTATTGAGTTTCCACGACCAGGTGCTTGAAAGTAACTAATTTTGGTGCTTATAGTTGGTACCACCTTGTCCTCATATTTAAAAGTTAATACGACGTTTCAATTTCCTGTGAAGAATGTGATAAATGATTTTTTCCATCTCCACTGTGACTTATTGTAAGTCTACAACGCAAAAGCGCAAATGATGACTTTGTCACTAAGTATTCAAATTTTTAAAATTAGGTCATGAACACAATGTTCAACTTTGGAGATAAATTTGATAGCGGGCTCATCATCGTGCCTGACATTATCTTTAAAATTACAAATGTTCAGCTGCTATTATTTAGACTGTTTCAACTTTATATCACGGCGCACATAATGAAAATTCAGTCAATTTTCATGGAGAATTCCTACTCTCACCGTAAAAATTCTTTACCACTCCTGTTGTTGCAGATGTGCCAACGATTTAAGCTTACTAGTTTATTTTCTCAATTATCACCTAGAAAAATACAAAACTCCAGGCTGGAACGTTCATTCGGTTCGGTTGCAGGAACGTTCGCATCCCAGGTGCAAACATGGCGACATGTACAGTACTCCAAGTCGACGTTATAAATCAGGAATACACTGCTCACTTACCGAGCACCAGCACCAAATAAGTTAACTCCAGCCTCATTGCGCGGAGTTATACAGCGCTAGTCCTTACAACACAACTTACAATAATCGACTCGAGGCTAGAGAAGCTCTACCCTTCTCTTATATACCTCCGAGTGACGCGTTCAGTCATTCCGACCCTGCACGCGGGCGACCGCGAGTACGGGGTCACGTGACGCAAAGCAACTCTCCCATTGGCCCGTTCGTCTAGTGCCATCCTTTGCAAACTGGCATCTCACTTCCTGTTGGAGCGGGTCAATTACACGGTGCTCTCTTGTAATAACACGCTTCGTTTTCTGATAATAGCTCACTGATATATCCGAGAGCCCCTTCAGTATGAAATTCCTTTTTTTTTTGCTGGGAACGACCGCACTTTATTCATCAGGCTCTCTCAGTACACCATAGGCAGTGCGGCGAGACCTCAAATTCAGCCGATGTGGTTGGCCTCCAAACGACGTGCCTGAGCACATGAAGATGCGAAGGCTCTAGGACGCTTAGCGGCTTCTGCCTCTCCAGGCAGGAAGACGATCCCATTTTTTAGGGCAGGAGATCGCGATCCCAATTGTGGCTAAGCGCGCTCAGGAAGGACGCCCGCGTGAAAGTAAGAGTCAAGACTTACACCGTGAGCAGGGCATGTTCTGAGACTTCTATGCAAATGTACACTTGTGGCCTTCTGCTACGCATTTTTTAGGGGAAATTGGGTCTATAATTTACAAAAGTAATGCATTAAAATGTTGACTCAAATTAAATGTACATAGAGACGGAGCTTTTTGAATCTTGGTAAGGTTTTTATGCCGGCATAAATTAGCGAACAAGTATTTTATTTCCACATAAATGAGAAATAAACGACACCGTGATAAAATATCAATTCGATGGCTTGTTAATATCATTTAGACTTTGACGTGTATGGTTGTTTTTACACTGAAATGAAAAATGTAAGAATTCTCTCACGCGAAGAACGCCTGTTCTTTTTAGCGATGGGACGAGTGTGTATTGTCTTGCACAGGTAAAGTCAACAGAAAAATTTCATTTTCGCACCCATTACTAGAAGAGCTCAAGATTTACTCTTCTAAACTTAGCGTTGGAACGTGATTGTATTGTCTTGCTAAGGTACGGTCAGAGAAAAATTCCATTTCTACCCTCATTAACGGAAGAACTCAAGACTTTAACCCTGGAAGAACTGAATATTTGCTTGTTGTATCGAGCTGCTTATGCCTCAATGAACATGACTTTTTGATTTTACTATCACTGGTAAGTTCACATTCTAGTGCAAATAATTCTACTTTTATGATCGTCTAGAAATGAGTCTTCCGGAAGAATTTATCCTGAGGTCCACTCAGTGAAACCAAGTCCGTACACCTGCGATGTATTTGGCTAACAATTCTGATAAACTTCCTTAAAAGTGCTGTAAAAATATATTTCTAGTCTCACACACAATAATTTTTATAGCTACTGTGAGCAAAGTATTATTTAACAGAGGACGACTCTAAAAACTTGAACGAATTGGACAATGGACTATGTAGAAATTCATTTCAACTTCAAAACTAAATGACTTCTTGAAATAACTCCGGTTAGCGATAGATAATCGCAGCATATTGCACGGTTTCCTATTTGCTGTAGAATTGAGTAGAGACAAATTCAGCTGAGGCACGTGAACACAGATGCTCCCCCGACATCAGCGGCACAGATTTTTGACTCAGGCGCGATGAGGTCGCCGCTGTTCAGAGCGGCCAGGAATGTGGTCAGACTCGCGTGAGGGCAAAAATGCGCCTGCAAGCTGAGGTATCAGGCCACCGTGACTGAAGTTATCCAAGAACAGAATTGCACGGTATTGTAGTACCCATGGCAAGGATTGAGTAAACTCTCGAGACTTTCACTTCATCGCTTATTGAATTCCCGCACGCTAGAGGCTGTATCTCCAGGTCCAAGAGGTTAGGTCAGGGATTTAATTTAGATTTATCAGTCCAGTAATATCTCAGCATGCACGGGATTAGAAAGTTTTAGCAAATTTTGTGTTTCTGATAGTTCGCTTTGGAAATAGGTTATTTTATTACTCTACGTAACAACTTAGAGTGTAGAACTGTTTTCTTGCTGTAACGAAATGTTGTATTAAAGATGAAGAACAATGAAAATTCCACAATTGTTTTCTACTGTTTTGGGTCGTGAAACTGAAAACGTTAAATAAATTGAACGAGCAAAGCTTTTGTTTCTATCAAATCGTGATAACAGATCTTTTGACCAACGTTGATGGCTTCATGAGTTTTGAGAGGTACCAACTCACACAGGGTTAAGAGGTACCAACTGATATCGGGTTAAGAGGTACCAACTCACACAGGGTTAAGAGGTACCAACTGATATCGGGTTAAGAGGTACCAACTCACACAGGGTTAAGAGGTACTGAATGATATCGGGTTCAGAGGTACGAACTCACACAGGGTTCAGAAGTAACAACTCACACAGGGTTCAGAAGTAACAACTCACACAGGGTTCAGAAGTAACAACTCACACAGGGTTCAGAAGTAACAACTCACACAGGGTTCAGAAGTAACAACTCACACAGGGTTCAGAAGTAACAACTCACACAGGGTTCAGAAGTAACAACTCACACAGGGTTCAGAAGTAACAACTCACACAGGGTTCAGAAGTAACAACTCACACAGGGTTCAGAAGTAACAACTCACACAGGGTTCAGAAGTAACAACTCACACAGGGTTCAGAAGTAACAACTCACACAGGGTTAAGAGGCACCAACTCTCACAGAGTTCAGAGGTACCAACTCACAGAGTTCAGAGGCACCAACTCACACAGGGGTTAGAGGAACCAACTATAATAACACCGGGTTCAGAAGTACCAAGTCACACAGAGGTTAGAGGTACCAACTCACACAGAGTTCAGAGGCACCAACTCACACAGGGGTTAGTGGTACCAACTCACACAGAGTTCAGAGGCCCCAACTCACACAGGGGTTAGTGGTACTAACTCACACAGAGTTCAGAGGCACCAACTCACACAGGGGTTAGAGGAACCAACTATAATAACACCGGGTTCAGAAGTACCAAGTCACACCTGCTTAAGAACGGCTGCTCAAATAGACTTACATTTGTGCTCCTCTAGTCATTTATTTCTCCACACGTGTTTTTAAAGTTGTAGTCTTACGCATTGAAAAACAGCATGGAATAATGCTTTGTATGTAACTGATTTCCCTAATAAAGAATTTTCTTTTTCTTTCTTCTAGATACACGATTGAGGAGCATCTGAGAATTGTCGTTACAATGAAGTGTATTGTTTCTCATATATTATACATAAAATAATTCAAAGGAGACTAAAACGAGGCTGTAGTATTTTGGCGCATTCTACAATCTTTCTCAGTGTAATTGTGTAAAGACGTAGGATTACTACCTGGGTACTGCGACCAATTACATACACCGTATGTACTTGTTCTCTTAAAGAAGTATATGACATTTTCCAATAATTTCATTTATGTATCATTACGTAGTCCTTTTTTATTCTAATGCCTGATGTAGCACAGCGAGAAGCCTGCAAAGAAAAACCCTTACGTTCTATTTTAAAATTACTCGTAAAAAACACATTTAACTTCACTACTAATAATTATTTTTATATCTTTTAAAGTGTACTCGCATTTATGAATATGACCTCACAAATTTATGTATAATATCTCCAGCTAGAGTCAAATAATTATTCACACGTGTAATTTTGGCTGTTCTGACTTTGAACGAGTCCAAAAATTTTACAATCTCTCTGAGGTGCGGTTGTCTAGACTGCAGTGGACCATCAGAGTTAGGTTCTCATTCTCGCTCATTTGACACAAGGAATAGTTCGTAACATCACGCACGTGAAAAAAAAGGAGAAAATTACTCCAGGGAATCCTAAACTCTGCTGGAATTGTTATGCCAGCCGCAGGATCGAGACTTGGTTCCCGGGCATGCATTCCACAACGCAGAGGGCAGAAAATGCTGACTCTGCACATCGTTGTTCCTGCACCGTGGTGAAGAGCGTCGACGGGGAAACGGAAAGCCCCTCCCACTGAATAAAATTTCCTCTTTAAGCGGTAGGATGTCAGGGTTTTCCATACCACTTGGTCTTTTCTGACTTCTGCATCTGAAGCTGCAAGTCATGGCCGCGCCATATGACAATAAAGCAATTCAGTGAACAAACACTTCCCACCACTGTTTTATTGCAATGATTTCTTCTGAAATTCTTGTCCACACATTTCGTTACTCAAGAGCAGCAATGATGAAATTATAAGAGACCTTACTAAATATGTATTCTGCATGACAGTTTGACGAATTTGATTTTAATTGTTGTAATATTTCAGTTTTACACAAAGGTGTTGTATTAAATGAAAGATGAGCCGTCAACTGGAGAGTATCAGTAAAAAATTTTGTTCTCAGGATGTTGGAATCCTGCGCATTCAAATGTGAAATTGGTTGAATGATTAGTAATTCACGTAAATTACAGATTCGTATCGGTTTGTATTTATGCGTACAATTTTTGGATGTTGTCTACTGCAGTTCATAAAAAATCTTGAAAGAAATGCAAAATTCCTAGAAAATTTACTTCGTTATAGGGGAGCTCCATGATGTGGTGAGCTCCATGGTCTAGTGGTGAGCGTGATGGCCTCGCAGCTAAAAAGGCAAGGGTTCGAGCCTCGGCTGAATGGGGCTTTTCACGTGACTATAATTCACGTAAATTACAGATTCGTATCGGTTTGTATTTATGCATACAATTTTTGGATGTTGTCTACTGCAGTTCATAAAAAATCTTGAAAGAAAATGCAAAATTCCTAGAAAATTTACTTCGTTATTTTTCTTAACACACATTGATTATTTACCGAAGCTCTGAATTCAACAATCAAGATTCAAGAAAAAATGAAGGTATTGGAAAACTATAATCAGATAAATGATGGAAAGATATTGTTTCAAAGAGTAAAATTTCACTGCGTGATATTTTAACGTCACATGTCTAATGTAGGCAAACGCGTCGTGTTTACTTGTGGTCAAAAAGAAAGGACTGTCCTTCGTTATCTTCTAACATGTAGCTTTATGGGAAAATTCAAGTTACGTTTATTTCGTCCACGTCATCAGTCACTCAATCTTGCACCCGATATAAATAAATTTTTCTTTATTCCCGAACGCAGGTATTATGTGTTAAAGAATTGTGTGTCTGAAATGGAGAATTCAACGGAGTTTAACCTTTAATATTGCATTTGAATGTAAAAATGCACTTTCATGAAAATGCTGCTAGTTATTTGTGACACCCAAATGCAGCTTTATACATATATACACATAAGGATGTAACCAATATTCTAACAAGGCTAAACGCAGCCTTATAACCAAAACAATTTCGTTGGTAAAGTGGGAAACCTTTTACTGAGTCAGTTTATTCTGAACGGCAAACAAACGCAATTCATGGGTAATTGGGACAAAAAGATCATGTTATTTTAGGGAACTGTATCACATATGATGCTGGGTGCAGCTAAGGGTTAAATTAACTCAGTATGTGCTATCATCTCACATTAGAGCAGACCTCGGCTGCGGGACGTTCCCCTGTCTCACGCACGGTCCCGTCAGTGACATTTTGTGTGTGGTGTGAGTGTGTGCCCGTAGCTTGTTCTTTTATTCCATGGACCTAGTCCCCCTACATGTAGAGGTCACAAGAACTCGTTCCAGCGACAGTAACGGGTCTGTGTTATGGCATCAGTGATTTTCTGCCCCCAAGTAGGAACGTAACAATTGCTTCCAAAGGACGATATTTAGAGACGTCCTTTTGCTGAATGACTTCAACGACTGTTTCCAATGAACGATATTCACAGACAGTTATCTATTGAATATTAGCAATAGTAGACTATTTTCTGATATTATGATGTCGCCAGGCCAGAGAGGATTGTAACCTGTGTTCCATGTAGGGTAAATTCACCCACTTATCACACGAGTCTAATTGAGGCACACACTTTCAAATCGAGTCACTCGGTCGGTAAGACCTTGAAGATCAACGGAAATTGCTCAATTGAAGCTCCAGAAGAACGTTGCATTTCCTCAATTATGTATTTATTTCGAAAGCGTACGCATTGCTGGATTATGTATAAATTTCAGGCATACTTAGTTTAGATGCCTACGCGTACTCAAGTATTCAGTGCAGATTATTGTTAATCCGCCGTGGGGATGTACGTCTACTTAAACGTAAGTTAAAAATCATGGGAGTTCTACGTGCAGTACACGTACTTTATACAATCTACCAGGAACACATGTACGTATATAAGAGCCGCATGTATGTAGGTAAATTTTATTTTTTATTTTTTATATAAATGCATGTCAGCAGATAAATGTGCGCCAAACGTTGAGAGGCTGAATAACAAGGGAGCCGTGGCCTCGAGGTCGCAATTATCAACCAGAGGACCCGGGAAATTATGTGGAGGGGAGTGAGGTCGTCAGAGCGAGCAATGTATCATCAGTACATCTCCGTCACGGTAAAACTTTACGAGAACCGTAATGAAATACCGAAACACCTTCACTACTTCTTCCTACCCTCCAGAGAGATCCCTCGTAACCTTGTACAATAGTTTGGTAATAAGTATGAAAGAAGTTTGGGAACGCGTATTGAACTGTTGCAGAGAAATCTGACAATCATTGTTTTCTGTCATCTCATGGCTTCGAAAGCTCAATGTTTGCATCACCAAAGCAAGCAAAATTTAATCATGTATGGTGTTCCCCAGCCAAGTTGTGCAACATTTAGTCGCTTCTACCTTGTATACAGGATTCCTTTTGTCAAGTTTAATTAGATTTTTCCTATTGTCTACAAATCATTTAAAGTTTCTATTTTTCCCCCCGACTTTGCTGTGTCAGGGGAGAGGACGGTCGAGTTTCAGATAACTGAGACTGAAATATATTTGTCCGGCTCAAAGGGCATGAAACTAAGACATTAATTTAACGGGTTTATCCGCGCAAAGAATGTCTGTATTCTTTATTTCTGAATTTTGAGGATCGTGAATCTTACTGTACTTTGCTGGCTTGCACATGTAGATCTTTAATTATCTGCTCCTCTTATTGATTGCTATTTAAGGATCTTTCGACCTCTACACCTTACCAAATTAATTCAATAATTTTGAGAAAAATCCATATATTTTGAAGGCCGAATTAACATTTTGTTTGATTACCATTTCTATTTCATCTGAGCGTACGGTAAGTTCGTGCGTATTCAAGTCCAGCGAGTTAAGCGCCCTTCACACGATCAGTCAATGTCTGAAGACAGTGGTGGAGACAGTGTCTGAAGACAGTTTCGGAAGACACCCGAATATGGGTATCGAATGCTAACTTCGTTCTCTCTTCTGGAGTTAAGTTAGAATTCGATACCCATATTTAAGCGTCTTTCGACACTGTTTTCAGACACTGACTAAACGTATGAGGACCCCTTTACAGAGTACTTGAAGTCTGGATGGTTAGCTCGGAGGAGGCGTGCAGCTATACCTCACAAAACCACAGCGGCAAACCAATCTTGTCACAAATCAAGGTGTACCTTGAAATTACAGCCCGTCCTGCAACTTTAGGTCAGCGGGTGTCCAATAGCTACTCTTGTTGGGGTGTCATTAATGAGGCATAAGCTACAAGCGAAGTGTTACCGTCTCACAGTGAGAAAAATGAAGCAAGAATGTGGCCGTGTGTGAGTAGAACAAGACGCAATCGCGTCTTGGTCGTGAAGGATGACAGGTAGATTTCATGCTCCCCAGCAGGCGCGAGTCAGTTACAGGAAACAAAAAGGCACGCGTGTCGGGTTTTCCGAATGTCTTCTGACGTAAGGAACAGTGAAAATTCCGGCTATTGCAATGCTGAAAAGAGTAGCTAACGTCATCTAATTTTAGAGGTCCGTAAAACCTGACATCAATTCATCCTCAAGTCAGTTCAGGAACAAATTAGGCATTGAATGGTTCTCTGAAGAACCCAAATGTACAACGAGTGAATGCTGAGAAAATAAGTTCTTGCTCGTGGAGGTTTTAAATTTATTGCCTTTAGATACTCGCTCGGCAACACTATGTACTTCAAATGGGATTTTATTTTTCGCACTGGATATTCCAGGGAGGTTCTAATGTTATGCCACTTGAATTCTTTAGAATTTGAATGCATCCGTCTTGATACCTTGGATGGACGCAACAAATGTAACAGAGACCGAAAATGCAGAAGTTGCGGACCATTTGTTTTTAATCCCATGTTTTGACCCATCATTATTTTATGGGTAGGAAGGCTATTCAGGAGCCCAGAACAGAGTATTTTGCTGCTCTCTAAACCGGTTTTTATACGTTGGTCTCTGTACCTGCATTAGTGCGCAACAATGAGTGCTTGCCGTCATGACGACTTCTTGAAGTCTTGCAGGATTCTATCAACCTGCTGCAGATGACCCTGAGATGGTCAGGGATGGCCCAAGGTCTCGACCTCTCAGACCACAAGGCCGGGGACTTCCGTACCATCGGCCACGCACTTACATCGCACATTTCGGTCGCTAAACACGGCACCTTTACCTGCATTCCTCGCATCCACCTGTCAGCTTCGGCGGAATTGTGCACGAGAGCAAGAAACGTACGCGTGCTTTGTCTGTTAAAACGCTGGGAGCAGCGGATGTGACGGAGACTTGCACCGAGATCGGATTTTGGAATGGCGAGGCATGACATCATAGGTGTTAATCAATTTTACGCTTAGTGCCACGACCTCTATGCTGGGTACTCATGTCCGCTAGACTCTGCGGTATGAGTCGACTTGTTTTAGCGATGTCCTGTAGAAAATCGTAACGTTGCCTCAGCCATAGTTATCCACAATATGTTGGAAAGTGTACTTGGGAACTCTTATTCTTAAATTTCATGTTGAAAATAGCATTTAATTTGTTCATTCTCATCATTCTGTGAACCAATATGGAAATCAATGAATAAAATTTAGTATTCAAATCTAATATTTTGAATCGAACAACCTCAGATCCACGTGGCTTGATGCACGTAGTTCGTTGAATTTGAAATACTGTTTGAAATACTGAAATGGCAATGGTTATTTCTTAATGCTCCACTGTGCATTAAAAATAAGCTCTACATAGCGTGTTGCTCTTGAAGTCTGGTTATATTCTTCGGTTAAGTTAGTATAATGAAAACTAAAGAAAATTCAGCACTCAAATGAGCTGAGCGGCAGTTTCAAAAAGCCAAAAGCGATCCTGACCCTAATAAGTACAACATGAGGAGCTTCAAGAAGTCAAAAATGAACAGCCACCCGATGTCTGCAATTTGAATCACGTCAATGCGCCCGACGCAAAAGTTGCCTTGACTCAGACTGTTCCATCACCAAAGATGAGCTCCAGGCCAACTACTCTCTTGCATTAACTCTCGACCTTGTGAGGGCAGCCGAGTTCATATCCTGACATTCACTTGACACGGAATTGGATATTTTGAGGGCATTGATTACGTGTAGAAATTGTCATGCGGGCTGCGGAAGAGCAGAACAGGATGCCAGGTCTCCAGTTCGTCGGTGCTGGAGCGCCATGGAGAAGGTCAGGCCGGCAGGTCTGGGCCGCCTCAGCACGAGGGTTGTCTTGCTTCTTGAGGCAGCACATGAGGCTGCAATGTATAGTGTTACGTGTGCTAACAAACGTACTGACACACTCGTGGGCGTGTAATGTGCTTTACATGTACGTAGGTGTGCAGTAAAAGGCACTTGTATGCAGGTGTACTGCAGAGCTGGGTACGTGCTTCTCCTCTAAATGCTGCTCCTCTAAATATGCAGTCTCTAAATGGTAGCAGATTAGAAGTTGCACTTTCCATTAGCAAAAATTCACGGCAGGCGGGTAGCGGACTCAAAAAGTTCGAAGCGCTACCGCTACCGACAGCAGTTTAAGAGGATTGCACACTCATTTTCAAAATAATAACTTTTTGCTCGACGCATTAAATCAGGAACGTACAATACGAGTACTACAATTACATCATGTTCCGTACAGAGCCCGTCTGTAGGACTCGTGTGGTGGGTGGAGGGGTCTAAAGGGGCGAGGAGGAGGAGTTCACTCACGAATGAAAAACTGTACATCTTCCGAGGCTGGCGTAAACGCGGTTGCGGCCAATCATTATTCATTACCTTATTTGAATTTTTGGCAACCAGCTTGTACCATTTACGAGCACCAATAGCACATAAGGAACCCTGTGACAGACAGCGCATCTACATTATTGGAATGAAGTGGGTGTTCTCTTGGGTCTTTACTTTAACTTTTATTGTCATTCATGACCATATTACCAAGCGCCTCTCTGCAGGGTGTGCCGGGCAGATGCTGCTCACACAGCCGCTAAATGAGTACTTAACAATCAATTTTGGCCATTCATATTGTGTGAAGATAACTGCAACCCAGGGTAAAATTGTCTGAGAACAAGTCCATGCAATGATCACATATTTTTATCCACCTAGATATAAATTTACACCATTTCATATTGCCCTTATTCTCTAGCAAGTTTGAATCGTGCTACACCAAATGTGTAATATTACAACCTAAGGTCCTATGTAATTGGATATTTTGTTATTGCCAGTGGTTACTGAAATTCTACTAAGACTCGTGTACACGATGTGGTAGATAAATCCGCACAAGTTTTAAAGTGGTTGGCAACCTTGACAGAGTGTATGTAGGCAATTCTGACTGTACTCAGTTATAACCACGTATCAAGTAAACCGGCCAATGGAATTTCGACTGTGTGGAGTGAAGATTATGTAACGGAGCAGGCCAAACGTTCTTCATGTGTAAACTTCGTCGTGCGGGCCACAGTCCTACCTACGCTGCTAAGTCCTACCGATGTCCGAGGCATACAGTCCACGACGTCGGCACGCGTTTTGACAAAGTCTAGGCACGACCAGAGGTCGATCCATAAGCCAAGAAGCGATAAAAATAGCGCACCACGCATTCTGACGGACCACAAGAGAAGCGTCAAAGCCAATTCGAATACGTCATTCTCGACATTGGTCAAGAAAAGGCCGTCAGCATCACGATAATCCACAGAGGTATCAAGCAGTTGGGCCTAAACGCTTACGCGTAAGGTAAAAAGTATCTCATTACCAACAAAATGAGGAAGTTTGCTCGGAAAGGTGCAGGAAGTTGTTGAACTGGTTGAAGGAAAACGGCTCGGTCGTCTAGTTCTTCTCTGACGATAAGATCTTTTACGGTCGATAGGGCCTGTAATAAACGGAATGACCGCTGGATCACCGGGTTGAGTACTGAGGTTCACCCTAAGATGACTACGAAAAACTAGCTAGCGTCATAGCCCTTAGCGTGAGTTCGGATGAGGGCGACGTGTTTACCCAGTTCTTCGCCGACCATGAGAAAGAGAGTACTGGCGAACAAAATCATCGACTTGCTCAAGAGATATAGTGTGCGATTCTGAGAGAAGGACCAGTGGTCCTCCAACTCACCTGACCTGAACCCTTTGGACTACTATTTCAGGACGCGAATTGAAATCAAAGCTTGTGCGAGACCTTACAACAGCGTCGCAGCCTTCAAGAGCTACATCTTAAAGGCAGTAAAGCTGTTGAGAAAGGCTGAGATCATCCGCACCGTGTCCAAGTTCCGTCATCGCTCAGCGGACTTCGTTGTGGCCTAAGGCGGTCATATTGAATAAATAATTTGTCCTCTTGATCTGTTCGATAAACTCAAATTTTCATAAATTCATTAGCACAATTTTCTGAGGCATTAAAGTTAAACAGAAATGTGAAAAATTGTACAGATTTATCTACAAGACGATGTATTGTGCCTTGATGACTGTACCCACGATTTAATTTTTACATTTTCAACCATGCCAATTATACAGAATAATGTCATGGCTGCCCAGAAACGCATACGTAGACCTAGATCACCTGATGCTGCTCTTGTGTTTGAGGCAGTTTTTAATAAATGCCTTGCATCATTCATGTAAATATAGAGTTACCGTAACTGTGCTCTCCTTGTTGAAGCAACTCCTTCCAATACTGAGTTTAACATCACCTCTTGTTAGCTTTTATTTGGAGGCTCCGCTACTATAGCAACTAAGATCATCAAAAACACTTGTAGGGACGGTAGAGAAGATTGTGTGAATTTTTTCTTCATGTGAATTTGAAAGATATAAAAACCTGTCAAACGCTATTTTTTGATAGCACTTCTGAAGCGTTTTATTAGTGCTTTATGTAATACGCAGCGGTAGCAGAGTAGCGAAGTTGCCATGGGTTCATCTAGCTGAAGTAACGGAAGTAACCGCAGCGGTTTCCAAAATCTGGTAGCGAGACTTGCCTCTGGTGTATAGTGCCTGCGCACGCACACACACGTAGGTGGGCACTGTTGCAGGCATGTAGTGCACCCTAAATTTGTAGATATTCTAGAGGATGGGAGTACAAGGTATGCCAAAATTATGGTACTACAAGTTTTGTCAGTTTTTGTAACAAAACAGCGGTGAAAATATCATTTTAATCATGAAATTGCAGGTAGAGGATGCCTTAACGTTTTGCCTACGTAGATACTAGGCCACCGGTGTACCAACCAACCGATGTTGCGTTATAGTTTGCTTGCCGACACTAATTTTGTTAGCGTTTACAGAAAACCCTTATATATGAGTAGTCAAAAAAATGAATATTGTCTATCCGAGCAAAAAAACGTCAAAAAAGGTGATAGCATGCCTAACTTCAAAGCACGAAAGTGTCACCGAATTCAAATTCGGCGCCCTTTTTGGAGCAAATTAGATATAATCATATATCAGTATCTCCGTAGGAAACGTGTTAACAATAATAAGAAAGAATAATTCGATGTGGCCTCCTATCATTCTTGATAACATCTTTGAGTCGTGTTTGAAAGCTTTCCACAAGCGGCACGTCACACATCTTGGGGAATCAGAGGCCGTTTTTGGGGCAGTTCAACTTTCAGATCATCGAGCAATGCGTGAGGTCTGCAGACCTTATACTCTAAAATGGACTGGACCGAAACATCAAGCGGGTCCAAATCTGAACTCTGCGAGGGCCATTCATCTTCGCTGATGAACGCCAGAACGTGTGTCTGTATCCACCTTTGGATCATTTTGGAGCCGTGCTGTAGAGCGGAGTCTTATTAAAGGGTCTTCCGTCTAAGGGTCCCCTTGCGCACAAGAGCAGTTCTGCTTCCAAGGTGTCGGAAATGTAACTCTGGCTGTTAATCTTAACCTTCGAAGTGACAAGAACGAGATAAGACTTACCAACAGCGGTGGTCGTAGCCCACTCCATCAGAGACAGTGAAGCCTGACGTCGATTCATTCTTCTACCATCCCGTGACCCATTCCTGCTCAAAACTCTGCCTTAATATTTTTTGAGGCTTGCTCAACATCGAATATCTTCTCATCAGTGAAGGCTAAAATGGGCAGTAGGCCTCTTACCATAATCTTGAGAATGTCTCGACATCTGTCCACTCTCTTAAATGAATGGTTGTAATTTCGCGTCTTTTCTGTATTTTGAAGCCTAAGGTCTCGAGATAAAAATCGTCGCGTTGAAGCCTGACTTTCCTCTGCCTCTACGGCCAATTTTCTAGCAGAGCGACGAAGGTCTACAATTCTCGCATTCTACAATTCTACAATTTTCTCGCATGTTTTTTATGATGTTTTTGGTGAGTTGTCATGTGTGAAGAGACCATTTTCTGTGCTGGCCGATTACGGGTTATACCAGTTCTTTAAACTTTTTCACCACATTCCATATCGTTTCATGCCCGAACATCCAATATTTTTGCGATGGATGATTTGCTTTTATCTCTTTTATAGAGACATACGATAGCATTTCGATCAACAGACATTAAACAATTAAGTCTTTTAGTGGCAAAATTCTAAAATAAAAAATTAAAATCTTCAGCTTCAAAATAAACTATTACTTAATTACGTGACTCTGTGATGAACAACATTTTTTAAATCTTAAAATTATGTTGCTATAATTATTTGCCTCTCCATGTAAACGTAGGTGTCACGAGGGCTCATGGACTAGGACGTTTCTCTGTAGTCTCTGAACCTGTCGGTGGTGTACTGGATATTGGACAGGTGTACGGCCATGATAGTCCCGAGCTTTGGGATATCTGGCTTGGCGAGATTTTTTATTAATAAGTACGATTTTATAGTTACGCGTGGCCTATTCCAGTAAACATTTACATAAATCAGTTGGGTACTTGTATGATTTTGATTCTCTTTTAGTTTTCAGAGTAACAAAAAGCTTTTATATAAATGCTATTCTTGTTAAGGCAGACCTTAGCTTTGACAATAACATCATCATTCAATGAATAATTCATAATTAATAGTTAGAAATATTAAAAAAAAATTGGTAAAAATAATTATTGATAGCATTTTCAAATACTAGGGTCCACTGTGAAAGAAGCTCAGCGCAGTAGCGCGTTCTGCACAAGGCAACCCCACAGCCGAGACCCACACTGCTGTCTCAGGCGAGCTTGTGGTGGCCGTGGCAGCGCCGTGCGTCAACGATACCTCTGATATCGTACAGGAGGCATTGGTGTCGAGCTGGTCTGCAGCTGCTGCACTTACGTACGGGCGAGCCTTGACATTTGATGTGCTTATTTTAAGCCACATTTGAGCAGTGCTCAAAATTCTTAGTTTCAGGTATTCGAAATATGTACTCTTGTGTAAAGAACACATATTTCGAGTACTTGGAGTTGAGAATTTTGAACACAAATAAAATGGTGCTTAAAATAAGTAAGTCAGATGTCGAGGCTCTCCTGTAGTGAGCGTGCTGTCCTGTAGAGACTCCTTTGTAGAAGCTCTGGTACCCCGGTCACAGGTCACACTGGTTTGCCGCCTTTCAGGAATGTCCAGTTTGATCTTTCATTTCCAAAAGAAGAACTCAGCCTGAAGCGAACCTGAGGGGATACCCAGAATGGGAGCCCGCGGTGCTCACATTGGCGGTACGGAGCTCGATTTCAATTGTATTTGTGTCTATCAATATGATTATTATATCAGAAGTTAACGAAAACTAAATTTTCTAAAGTGCTGTTATTTTTTCTGTCAGCTGATTATTGTTAAGTGTACTGGATGTACTTTGTTCCGGAATTCTGAATTTTTCATTCTCTGCTGTTTTAAAATAGTCGCAAGTTCGAGAAATTGGTACAGAAAGAAGAAAATATTTTTGAAAAAGCTCTGTTTTTAAGATGAAACAAGAGATAAATACTGGTAACGTCTGGTGGAAAAAATGGGTTCTATAAACTTTTTTACCAGTCAATATTGTGAGTAATTTGCTCGGGTTTGTTTCCTTTTCTGTGCTCAGAAATACCAAAAACACTTTTTCGGTGAGTTGGTCAAGCAAGCAAGGGGAGACTTGTTGAGTTCCGAGTCATCAGGTGCCTGGCAATATGACCATTATTCATCCCCACTCAAAAATTTCCAGACGAATCGTTCTTTCTTTGATAGTATACTTCATTTAAGGATGAATGAATGAGCGATTGTATAACTACATATCGCGATAAGTGTAACTGCACATAAGTATGCTTTTACAGTGGTTTCAAGTTGCAGAATAATTTTTCATGAAGATGTGCCGTAACTTTTTGAATAAGTGTGGTGTTGAGTTTATGGATCTGATATATCGGTCATTGTTTTAAGCTTCTCCGTAACTTCCATTTAAGAGTTCATGATGGAAAAATTGAACCATGATTTTGTATCACAGAATATATGTTAATTTTAGAAGTCTAGTACGAGCATCGTCAACATTACAGAACGTATCCCAAGATTAATGATTGTTTTATTTCTTCCCCATCCCTTTACGCTCATTAGCTGCTCACACAAAGTCTACAAAGTACAAGCGTATGAATATTTACGAACAGACCTACATGGGTTCAGGCAGCGCAAAATTTAGAGCTGAGTTAGCTCGGATTTTGTCAACGAGGGAACTTCATTAGGCGAACTATGCATCTCAAGTGGAAGCTGACTGAAACTCGAGGAGAAATTTGTTAACTTCTTGGTTTGAACACCTTTGAAGATCCGTGACTTCTAGATGATGCTCACAAATAGAAAATGTACGAAAACAAAAGTGATCACATATGACAGATATTTTTGATCGGCTACGCAAGGCAATGATAAGCCTCTTAACCAAAAATTTTAGGTGACAAATTATTAAAGATACACAGCCAAATATTTTAACTGCAAGTTTCGAAAGAATTAAAATCAATATTCTAAATTCACTTTAAAAATGCAATCCTTCCTCTTATAGAACGCTAGATCATTTCCACCTTATTATATTTTACTTTTAACATTCTCTGTGTGCTTCTTATGACTTAAACATGTTTCGAGCTATTTGATGCTCGCTCTAGTTGATACCGCTGTACGTGGGGGACAATTGTAGTGAGGTTGTTAGCTGGAACCGATCCAGTGCGCGTAGAGCTCCCTGCGAGGGGCGACTGCATTACTCTCATATGGTCCTCAAGAGCCACATTGCTCTCATATGGTCGCTAGTCCTCAAGAGCCACACCACGGATGGCAGCGGACATTTTACGACATCAAAGAGATGCAGCGGTGGACATTTTACGACATTAAAGAGATGCAGCGGTGGACATTTTACGACATCAAAGAGATGCAGCGGTGGACAAGGCTGGAACCAGCGGAACGCGCTCCTCCCGTTTGGTGGTGACTCGAGCTGCCTCTTTGGCATTGGCGGGAAGGTCATTCTGCTGATGATCCTGACATCCGTGTCACGAACTACAGGAATAATGCCGCTTTAGGGACGTTCTACCACACGGCCGATACTTAACAGACAACATGAAGCACGGCTAGGGTTGTGCCTTCCTTATAGTCGTCTTTTTCGATGAGCAGCTAAGTTTCGTGCAACTTATAGCTTCGATTTATGCTAGCATTGCGTCACTCGTTTGGATTCACTCCAGCTTTGCGTCACTCGTTTGGATTCACTCCAGATTTGCGTCACTCGTTTGGATTCACTCCAGCCTTGCGTCACTCGTTTGGATTCACTCCAGCTTTGTGTCACTCGTTTGGATTCACTCCAGTTTCCTATCACTCGTTTGGATTCACTCCAGTTTTCTATCACTCGTTTGGATTCACTCCAGTTTTTGTCTCTGGTTTAGATTTGCTCGAGCTTTGTACGTATCATGGGTTTTGACTCCCTCCGGCTTTAGTCCAAATTTGTACCATCTTTATACATAAAATTCATTTCGATTTACTAACACCGGCTCCGAATTGTTCGATCACGTGCTGCTTTGCAGTTATAAATACAAAGGCCTTAACTTTTTCCGAGGTTTTCCCACTTTTTCGTCCAATATTTAATGATTTGCAGGCAAGCGTTCATCCTGACATGGAAACAGTTTTACGATGCGGTCACGCTCGCCTATTTAATAGAACTTCTTGCATACAGCTCTCACTCCTACGCATTTATCTCTGGTTTTCATATCGAGAAGAAAAAGGTAAAATTACGACAGTGGTAGTGTACGTCCTTGAAATTTTTATATGTGAACGATGCATCTCCATACGCGGTTTTTGCCAACATCACACCGACCGAAAATTCGAATATTGGCAAAACAAAACAAAAAATTTAAAACAAGAGTTACTGATTTGATAAATTACGGCTGTACTTTAATTTGACAATCGAAGAGAAACACCATTTGTCATTTGAGATAAGCATTTCTTGATAATTTATTGAGACTAAGTATTGTAGGCCCACGGGAAGAAGGTATAATTTCGCCTATGAAATCGCACTCAGGAAACTTTAAGCACTTCATAACTTTAATGCGGAGAATTGAAAGTCAATGCTACGTATATTCAATCCTTGTGTTTTATCATCGCGCTTAGAAGTGTCATGACGTCATACTTGCATGACCCGTTGCTCACGCGCTGGCAACGTAGAATTTTGTTGAATAGGAAAGCTGTTTATGGAACGAGAGGAGTAAGTTCAAGTATAGATGAATGTCCATATCAAGTGCTCATGAAGATGACTGAGGATTTTATGCTTAGAAATTGAGCGCAAAGTCAATAAAAGAATATGGTTGAAAGGAAAATCACGCTCCAATAATTGTTTAATATCTTTTCTGCTTATTTTATTTCCAACTCAATTTCTAAGGTCAAAATTTAGGCGAATTTCATAGAACGTACATTGAAGCAATGAAACATTTTCTCAGTCGCACCCCTCACTGACCATTTTTAGCGTTGAAGTTTCAATTGTGGAGTCGGCGATGCTAGGCTCGCGGCCGTACGCCAACGTCCTCCTATGGACGACGCGTCTCCAGCAAGCGTACCTGGCACTCGCATCAACAGACGGTAGATGTCCCTTCGGCACGCGTGCTGCCAATTTGACGTGTGATTACCACCGATGGCTTGTTCACAGTGAGGGTTACAGCCACCGTCAGAGAGACTCTGTCACGGAACTGTGGAAAGATTTTCTCCATATTGTATCTAAAAGTTGGGTGTAGGCATAAAATGCGGGAAAAAGAATAATGAACGATGAATAGCAGAGCTACACTTGAAATTCAAGCTGGTAAGTAGAGACGAAGATGCGCTGCACCCGTTTCTATGTCGAGTTGAAACAGTTTCATCACGAACCTCATTTAACGCGAGGTAGAGAGAGTTTTCTTCACGAACATTTTTGTGATCGGTTGACGAAAACTGCATAGAAAGCTGGCCAGTTATTCCTTCAGAGTCTTCATTATCAACTGTCCAGCAAAGTGCATGTTAAATAAAGTGATGGAAATTATGATACAACACCCTACATATTGCTTTACTAATTATGATTAAAAGTTGATGAGATTTAGACTGAATGAAGCTAATTAAACTAGAAGTCAGTGTATAAACATAGTTTTTATATAGGTTTGGTTGTGAGAATTAATTACAAAAACATAAGATTTGGGGTGACTTTGATGGAAATTAAGATATCACACCCTACAAAAAATTCATATTCCCGCATAACTAAACCTGTGACATTGAACTGATGCATCAACACAAGACAGATATCGGTGTTGTCTTGAGTTATACTACACTTCTCAGAACGCCTAAAATTAAAATACATAAAATATATCCCATTGGAAAGAAGTGCGCTGACAAAAAATGAGAAAAATAAAATAAAAACTTCAAGTGACGAAGGATGTTTCTATTTAGCAATTTCCAAGAAAATTTATAGGTCTATAAAAGTTATGTGCAACTAATTGCAAAGTTTAGAATCGAATGGATCAAAAAAATTGACAGGACTTCCAGCAAAACAAACCCCAACCAGCCGTCGACAGCTGCTACGTGAAGCTTCTTCTACGGGGAAAATCTCCAGGAGCCTTCAAACGTCCTTAGATTTAAGCTTAGCACCCACGAGGGCGTGGTAAATTTTGGGCTCATCAAACTTGGAATGTAGGAGGAGAAACATAGCACCCGTACTGACGAAATAACCCATGCATAGATTAGAGTTGTCGATGCGGGATAAAGTGCTGTAAAATTGTGAAGATTGGTCAAAAATATTTTTTTTTCAGATGAAAAAAAAGTTAATTTGAATTGACCTGATGGTTTTCAGTTCTCCTTGCACGATTTAAGAAAGGAAGTACAAGTCTTCATAAAACGGCCTTTTGGAGGCGAATCGCTGATGATTTGGGGAACATTTTGCGTACAAAGTAAGGCGGGTTTGATGACAATGGAAGGAAGGCTGAAGGCATTGAAATATACAAGATCTTAGAAAAATAGCATTTCTTAAATTCATGGTCAATCATCACCAGAATAACTCGGTGTTTCAGCAAGATAACGCTGCAGGTCACACTGCAAAATCAGCGACCAATTAACTCTAAGACAACAGTATTGCTACTTAACCCCCCCCCTCTCCCCGAAGTCCCCTGATCAGAAGTCATCGAGAGCCTCTCTGTTATATTAGCAAGCCTAATTTACGTCCATGGGAGACGATTCGAAAACAAAGACAATTTGTAGTGTGCCGTTAAGGAAAGCTGGGAAGGAATACCCATAGAAATGCTTACAAGTCTAATTAATTCTGTGAATTAGCGGTTCGTGGATCTGCATCAAGCTAATGGTAACACATGTGAATGTTAAGCAGTATTGTGAATTGCAGTTTTTGTGGGGTGTACATTCTTTATTTCAGACGAAATTTACCCCAAAATCCTTATATTTTGTAATTACATTTCGAAAAGTATACCTGCCTAAAAATTTTCTGATATTCTGATTTCCAGTTTAATTAGCGTTATACAGTCAAAGTTACACCAACTTGGAATCATAATTAGCAAAGTTTTGTGTTAATTTGTAGGGTGTTCTACCTTCTTTCCACCACTTTACGCTGCATCGTGACACAGTCCGCATTTTCAACGCGGGATTTCATCGCGTTAAATCATAACTTTATGGAACATCAATTACTGAATATGTTGAGTGTTTCACTGAAGAGCCTAGTGAAATTAATTTAGAAGTAATCGTACAAGAAGTTGTGATAAGGAACCTGTTTTTCAATCTTTTAGCAAATATATATAGAAAAAACTCATCCCAAATTCAATGTGAACTACATATTTGATAGCAGATCGCGAGTTTTTCGTGTTCGGGGAAATTTTGTTGCAGAAAGTCCTGGTTTAGTATAGTACAATCATAATTCATTATTAAATAGTTTTTAACAGAGCCAATAAACAAAATTACAAAGCTTGGATGTAATAAAATCGACAGATGCAATTGTAACAAAAGAAACAACCGATTTATTTTCCAAAAACACCAGCAACCAAAGTAACGAAAGCTCTTACTTCACAAAGCGTCCCCTCACCGTGGAGTATAGTAACCACTGACAGTGATGAAATCTTAAGTTGTCCCTTCTTCTTTGGCCTGCGAGGTACAGTCGTTGTAGCTTCGTCAGTGCCCTCGAGTCCAAGCCAGCTGTGCAGCCCTGGTTCCAGTCCCTTCGTCTTCAGTTGCCTTCCATTCTTCAACTGCAAATTTGATGTACGTCGTGTCGTTGCGTGGTAACTAACTCTTCTTTGAAGTCAGTCTTGGATTTTGAAGAATTTAGGCTACGGAGGGAAGCTGAAGTCTAAATAGCAGAACTTGACTTCTCCTTGTGTGAATCAAACTTGATTATAATTTCAGTCTATAATGGTGGAAATGATGATAGACTACCCCACGAATTAACACATGACTTTAATAATTATGATTCGAAGTTGATGAGATTTTGACTGAGGAGAGCTCATTAAACATGAAGTTAGTGTGTCATTTTTTTAATTAAGTTTACTTTGGAGAAGTAATAACACATACGCCTGATTTTGGGAAAAATTTAGAAAAAAGTTGCACGCTGTACAAAAATCTTAAGTTATAAAACTGCTTAATCTTTATATTTCTTGCCATTAGATTATAGGATATCTACGCAGCGGTTATTCAGATAATTATTTAGATTGGTAAGTATTTCTACTGGTATTGATTCCCAGTGTTTCTGTTCGGCGCATCACAATGTGTCTTGGTTTTCGAATTGTCTGCCATTGGCCTAAATTTCCCTTGGTAGAAGACCCCAGAGATTCTCGATGGAATACATGTCAATAAACTTTAGCGGCCAATTCAAAGTAGCAATATTGTGGTGTTCCATCCAATTGAGGGCCANCTTGTTCCTCCTTTCTTAAATAGCTCCGATAAGCGAAAAACAGTCAGGTTTATTCTAATTAATTTTTTCATCCAGAAAAATGACTTATGACCAATCTGCGCTATTCCGCTGCACTTTATCCTTCACCCAATCCTCACGTGTTTTCTTATGTAACTCAGTCAGTGCTGGTGCTGTCTTTGTCTTCTTATGTAAAAAGTTTTCAGATGAATTTGAAGTTCGTTGACTCTCCTGAGTGTTATGTTCAAATCTAAGGACGCCTGAAGGCTTCTGGAACTGTTCCCGTACAAGAAGTTTCACGCATGTAGCAGCCGTCGACGGGTAGTGAGGTTACTTTGTTTCGCTGGACGTCCGGTCGATTTCTTGAACCATCGTGATCTGGATCTTGCAACTAGTTGTGTATAACTTTTATAGACTTATTTAATCTTCCTGGATATTGCCAGTAAGGAATTGGAGCTCCTGGATATGATTTTTTTAATTTCTGGCTGAGCACTAATTCTTCTCAATCGGGAAAAATGTTGTATTTAAATTTCAGCAGTCTGAAGAGTGCAGTAAAACTCAGCACAACAGAAGTGCCCGTCTTCTTTTGCTGTATTACTTCAGCATCACAGGTAAAGAAATACGGGAATATGGAATTATTGTAGGGTGTGCTATCTTCATTTCCATCAAAATTTATCTCCATTTCTTACGCTCTTGTATTTACTTCACGAAAAGTAAACCTAAACAAACATTTTATTTGCGCACTGACCTCTAGTTTGATTAGCTTCCTTCAGTGAATACCTCATCGACTTTGAATTATTTTAAGTAAAGTCCTGTGTTAATTTGCAAGGTGTTCTGTCATTGTTTTCACCGCTTTCTGCATGCATCACAAATCCTTTGCAGTACATAGAACGTGGATCGTGTGCGACCATTCACCACAGGCTATTATATTCAATCATTTTCATTTGCTAAGGTGTATTATAAATGCATAGTTATATGAGTTTAAGCATCTTACGCTTACCCAAGAGCCTGTAGTCTGGAGAGGATGGGACGTTGAAAAAGTAAATCTCAGGTTCAACAGACCGTGTCAGTCTGCCGACCTAAGAGGCTTTTGGTTAAAGTGTTTCTGTAAGAGCAACACAATTTTCTTTTAGAAGTTCTCATACGTAGAACAAGAAGCTGACCAAGACACATCGTGGTTAACCCAGCTTCGATACGCTCATGATATGTCAGAAATAAGGCAAGATAGTTAGACCAGAGTATGTCAACCGTGTTAATCTGTCGAAGCTGGGCTGCAAAACTTAAATTATAGTATCACTTCAACGTGACCTTACCTGACCCAGGTGCCCAATTACGAGTACACTCTTGCGAGCCATGGTGGTTTACAGCCATGTGTTCTTTCTGCCATCGAAACTATTTTGTGATGTGCTCATGATCTTCCTGTTTATCAGAACTTCTTGCTTTGAACTCTTACTCCCTCGTATTTAGTTCTGGTCTACATATTGCCCGGCGTACATTGCAGTAGAGGTAGTGTTGATCCGTGATATTTTTGTGCCTGAAGAACTCATTTCCATACTCGTTTTTTAAAATAATTTTTATAGTTCTTCTGGAATTCACTTTTAGGGATGAAGAATTGCACAACGAAACAACGGCGGTGTCTTTGTGAACGCTGCATTCTCCTTTTTAAGTTCGTATAGCCCATACCTGTTTTCGTCAAGGACTCTTTCAGGGTGACACGTGAATCACAGCTGACAGATCTACCGGGACGTGGGTAGTTGCTTGTGAAGAGGACAAAAGCTTTCAGTTCTGTGGCCATTGCTCAAAGCTTGCATATGTGAATTTTGAGAGCCTTTAAGCGGCAGACGTTTCCACTCCTGCGGCTCTTGACTGGGGTGTTCAGTTCCAGTGCTTGCGTGCAGCCCGTACATCACGCCTGCAGCAACCCTCTGGAGCAGGACAGCCAACCCACGATCTGGAAGACGGCAACGCCGCACCGCCCTTTGTCTCCCATGCATTCTATTCCAATTGAATTTTACGATCTCATGCTTTTTTTGCGACTGTTCATGCATTAGCGCAAGGAATACTTACTGACTTGTTTGAACCTGGTGCAGTCATTCTTGCGTCAAATGCAGTGTCAAGTGCAATACTGATTTCTTAAACGAACACGTTAATTAGATCCATTTTTCAACACCAACCGAAATTATTCTCGCAGTTCATTAGAATTTATCTCGGAGTAATTGAACGCGAGATGAACGAAACTGAAAAACGACTCCCTTCTGAAAGTTCTTTGCACGTTTCTGGCCAAATTGACGGCGTGAGCGTACAACATCCTCCTTTGTCTGGCCTGACCCTGGCCACCCCTGCACTTACGACTGCCCTGGAGAGCACACAAGGCTCAGCGTGTGCTCTGCTCGTCAGGTCCCACAGCTCAGCTGCTCGCTCGAGGAAGCGTGCCCTCAACTTGGCGTTTTTCTTCCTTACGAGAGCTCAGCGTCACAGGAAGCCCGAGTATCAAGGCTCAGAAATGCCGACGGGAATCGAGAAGCCCGATGTAATTCTTGCTGTAAACGTAATAAACGTTTTAGAGGAAAAAACACTTGGAGTTTGATGGGAAATTTTGTTAAAAATCTGAGGCGAATATACTTGAGCCAGTTAATTATTCCGTATGAAAGATGATCGAACACGAAGCAAAAAATTTAACACAGATAAATGATAGTTTGGTGTAATGGTCTCATCCAAAAGGCGTAGTACAGCGGCTTCATGTTCACCTTTTCGAACTAGAAATCGCTTTCATTTATGTTAATAAAGCTAAAAAGTTTCATGTATCGAGGAATAACGCTTTATTCACAAAACAAGCTCATTATTGCCATGTGTTGAGCAAAACTATGCAACTTATTAAAGAGTTTGCGATTTTAGTACCAAAACGGGGTCCTGTGGCACAGTGGTATAGCGCTGGCCCTTCGTTCTTGGTCACTGGTTCAATTCCAAGCAGGCGTTTTGGCTGATTTTCTTGTGGTCGTGAAGTGCTTCTTTGGGGAACATCTAAACCTCAAATTTTGCACTGTACCCAAATGTATCAGGTTATAACAGAAGTTCAGTCAATTTTTTAATTTGAAATAAAGTGAAAATTCTTGTCCAAAATATATTTATTTAGTCATCAACATAGTCACCATTTTTATTATTTACACCTTCCCATCTTGCCAAGCTTTCTGATTCCTTCTTCATAGAAT